>PVIH01008734.1:38551-88450 GCA_004025045.1 Sigmodon hispidus
AACTATACAGAGGATAATAATCATAAGCATGGCTTATCAAGGGTGGAAATGCAAATAAGATTACTACACATATATTTTCTTTGTGTTCAGCTTTCCCTCTGAATTTTTTTTTTCCATCCCTGTATATCCTTATTGAAAGTCTCTTCCCCCTCCCACCACATCTGATCATTTTTCTTCTCTGCAACTCCCCATCCCCTCCTTGGACAGGGAGCAGACAGTCCTATTGTCACACTGGCCCAATAATGCTTGGATCAGTCTTCACTCCCGGCCAAATCCAGTTTTGTCCCCCCTCCCTCAAGAGTGAGTCAGGTGTTCCTATAGATGGACTGGGATTTGAAGGGTCAGTCCAGGGTTAGGGTTAGGGTTAGGGTTAGGGTTAGGGTTAGGGTTAGGGTTAGGGTTAGTTCTTAAGTTATCAAGCCTAATTCTGGGAAACATTATTTATAAAAAATTAAGATATTTATATTTCCACTTAAGTGAATTCTTTGGGGCAGTGTTGTGTGCTTTCTGTTATATCATACATCACCTAGAAGTAGATACCATTTTTAAAGCATCTCATATTTTGCTTGAGAGCACAGCTCAGTTCAATTACTTGCTATGTCAATAAGCATCTGCCTCGTGTCCATGACAAAGCCCTGATTTCCAGTCCCAGCACCACACACACAAACATACAAAAAATGCATACACTCTTTCATATTATTATATCTAACTTTTACATGTGTATGGTCCTACCTAAGACTTCTGTAAGGAAAGCCTGCCCCCACTCTCTCTGTTTCCTTTCCTCCTTTCCTCCCTCTCGTTCTTTCCTTAGTCCCCTACACTCCATCTACCGCCTTCTCTGCCAGGATAAAAACTCTCTCTCTCTCAAATAACCAGTTCTATTTACTTCTTTCTTTATATATTGGTTTGTGGACATCTGTCTATATTTATATGTGCATATGTACATATATACATACATATGCTCATTTAAAATTATTTTAAGCATCATTTTTCATCACATCTTAAAAAATAAAAAGTAGCCCCGGCTGCCCTAAAATTCACAATGTAGATCAATCTGGCCTCTAAATCACAAAAAATGTGCCTGCCTCCGCCTCCCAAATACTGGAACTAAAGGCTTACATCATCACGCCTGGCATTTCACATCTCGCTTTTTTAAATATTTATTTATTTATTATGTATACAGTATACAGAAGAGGATACCAGATGTCATCATAGATGGTTGTGAGCCATCATGTGGTTGCTGGGAATTGAACTCAGGACCTCTGGAAGAACAGTCAGTGCTATTAACCTCTAAGCCATCTCTTCAGCCCCTACATCTCATTTTTATTGCCTTTTATCTTACTCAAAAGTGAGATGGGAGAAAGGGAGACTACAGGAATTCCACCAGGCCATCTGTTAAGGCAAACACTTGTGTTCTCATTTTACAGAGAAGACAGTGAAGCCTCGTAGATCTTAAATGACTTACCTGGGGCCCAGAGCTGTAATAGGGGTGGGATTTGAATCTATGGAGAATATGCTCTCAGTCATTAGACTAACTCTCCCAGCAAATTTCATGGGGAAGAAGAAGCAAACAGTACACACTAACACTAACAAGCATGGTGCCTCTCGTGACCCTTGCGTGCAAGGTTCAATCTCTCCTGACAAAAAACCAATTCCATCAGCTTCTTGCATGATAGCTGCCTATCTAACCACAGAAATGCACTTTGAAAATCACCCTTTATCATGTGTCATGTGCCATGAGGCCCGTGGGCAAGAACAAGTACAGAAGGACACTGTATAGAAGGCATAGCCACACTGGACCCAGAACCTCCCAGTTGGAAGGGGACTACACTTTTCTAGTCATCAATGTACAGTGATCAACAGCTCTCTACCTACAAAAAGAGCTTTGAACTGGGACCCTGCAACAGGCCCTCCCTTCCAGGTAAGCAAAACTTCACAGATCAATTATTCCAATGCCATCTTCTCAACAAGGCTTACCGTAGCCTCGGATGCCAGCCATCTTGCATCTCCATCCTGTGCCCCTCTCTCCTCAGCTTGCTAACATTCTGTAACTTCATACATTGTAACTTTTCTTACTGACCTCGTTTCTTCTCTTGGCCTCAGACACTAAGCTCATTGAGTCACAGACATCTTGTCTGTTTATTCACTCTGGCACCCGGGTGCCTAAAACAGTGGCATCACAGATGCCAAATAAATATTTATTGAAGGAACTGTCCCAATGCCTGCAAAGCCAACATCAACATGCTCAGGCAAAGCCTACTCATCCTGTAAAAACAAACACCATTGCATCTTTCCCCTGCCTCTTCACTTTCCCTCCGCTCCTTCATGCTCCACAGCCGCAGCCCATGTCGGGCTCACCTAAGACCGTCAAGAGTAACAGGGGTGAACCTATAAGCTAAAATGGTCCACTAGCTAATCTCACTGTTTGGCTCTTACACTCTGATGTAATGGATTGCAAGTGAGCTCCATTATAAATCAGAAAAGGAAACAGACAGTGAGGGAAGGGAAGCAGGGTAGGCACTGAGGGAACACAGTCTGTCATCAATGCCTGGTCTCAGACACCATGGCATCACAGCTGATATCAGACTCTGTCCATCAAAATTACCTTATGCATCATAAAAATGAGCAAAAACTGTGCGCTTCCATCAGACCCCAGGTTCCGAAGCACATGCACTTCAAATTCAGTGGCTGCTCACAACTAGATCTCAAATAACCAGCACAGACAAAGCCACATTTCACTCTGTTACAAAGAAAACAGCAGGAGCGCGTGCGCGCGTGCGCGCGCGCGCGCGCGCGCACACACACACACACACACACACACACACACCTGTATCTGGTACTGCATCGTCAGAAATAAGGAAAGAATATCGTTTTTAATCAGATCATCCATAGGAACAAATATTAAATTGCAAAGTTTAAAGCTTAGTGGAGAGACTGAGGGATAGTTCACTGATCAGGAGCACTTGTGACTCTTCGCAGAAGACCCAAGTTCCATTTCCAGTATCAACCACCTGGAACTCCAGCTTCAAGGGATCCAATGCCCTTCTCTAGACTCTTGGCATCTGTACACATGTGCACAGACACAAACACACACACACACACACAGACACACACACACAGAAAGAGAGAGAGAGACATATACACAGGAGAGAGACAAACCCCTATAAAAAAAAATAGACAAAAGCCCTAAAGCCAAATAGATATGAAGAAGGAAACCCCTTACTTATATTTATAACAAATTCAATCAAAATAATGTATAAGAATCTACTATATGCCAAGTAATATGACAGCACTCATAGTCTTTTTTTAAAGTTAATATCATAGAAGCTAGACAAATTATAGGCTAATCTAAAACTTTACAGGTTCTTGCTAAAAATATCCAGGTCTGATTAGAGAGCCATGAGGAATACTGACAGGTCCAAACTAGAACATGAGAACCACACCAAGGGTGTCTCTCTGCAATGGGACAATCAAGGTGCGGTGTTGATTGTTTGCAGTAAGAAGAACCAAAACACATCTCCGAGTGGGATTCATTCACTATAAATAAGTGAATGAATAAATAAATTCTAAGAAATAAACTGCTGAGGTTTGGAGTTATTTATTACATCCTCATAACCTGCCCCATCTTGACCTTTAATCCCAACAACAGAGGTCAAATGAAAAGTCAGAATCATTGGGCATAGCAAAGCACTCAGAAGGAAATGACAGTGAAAACCACTGACGTGTTCCAAAAAATACAGGGATATTCATGATTATAAGACAACAGAAGTAATTTCTGAGACTGGGGCCGAGGGTTGTTTTTCACAGAAGCCATCGATTCAAATTTAAAGCCTTTCACCTCCACCAAATTCTGATGAAAGAGGAGATGAGATATTTCGTACCCATACAGGAACCCTTGGAAAAGAGAAAAGAGGGAAGAAAAGGGAGGAGAAAGTTCTAGAAATCAATGATGACGTAATACTGACCTTCTGGACTGTTGTGGTCAGATCCAAGCACAGTTGAATGATTTTGTTCTTGGTCACAGAGAAGTCCGTAATCCCTGTGAATGGCGCCCTAGGGAGGAACAAGATCTGTCTTTAATGAGGGAAAGATGATGGAGAAGGAGTCCCTGGGTGTCCCTCCCTAGGCGCTGGCATGTACGGCTACACTGCAGGCTGGCTTAAGTTAGCTTTCACCTTCTGAACACATAATGTAAAAATATGACCCTGAGAACCAGCTCATGTATGTACACTGCCAAGAGAGTAAAACAATCATAGTACTATCTGGTTATACCATCTATGAACCCTAACAATCACCACCATGGTAACCAACGGCTGACTAACTGGACATAAGGCCTGCTCAGTGGAAATGAGGTCATACCTGGCACTGTAGACTTAGCCCACTACCTGGTGAAGCCATGGAATCCAGGGGAGAGCCTGTACTACTGCAGTGTCCTAAGCCGGTATAATACCTAACTGCCTTCTAAATACTAGTCCCGAAGCCCACAGGTAGGTGTAGCTCTACACACTCCTCAAATAAGCTTCTTTTACAGACAGAAATCATTATAGAAAACAAAACTGGTCAAAATGCAGAGCTCAAGTGGCCATGGGGTACCTGCCCCCAAGGTGATTCATTTTCAATGCAACACCTACAGCTAAGGCAAACTGTGAAAAAAGACATGGTGGGGGGGTGCATGGATGGTGGACGGAGGAGAGGGCGGATCTAAAAGCTGGAGGGAGGGATAGAGATGGAATATAAACAAGATACACTGTCTGAAAGTCTCAAAGAATTCATAAAAATATTGTATTTTTTTTTAAAAAATTGGGAATCTGAATAGGAAAAGAAAGAAAGAAAGAAAGAAAGAAAGAAAGAAAGAAAGAAAGAAAGAAAGAAAGAAAGAAAGAAAATACAAGCAAAATGAGCCAACCTAAGTCCCTAACTGCTTCATACCAAACACATACTCCAGTGCTAATGTTTAATCTCAGGAAAACAACCTTTGGCACAGTTTCACTGCCTCTGAACTTGAGCTCAATCATTTCTGCTGTTGACCTTCAGAGTAACTTCCAAAGCAATCCTAAAATCTACCTCTGACTCATGACCCCTGAACTCCAGGAAACAATGGTTTCTCTTCCTGAGGCAGAGCTGAGGACTCTGAGCGTCTCAGGCCCTCCTCAGACTGTATCCCAAAATTGTACCCTAGCATTGATCACGCTTACCGGTCCAGCCAGGCCAGCAAGGCCTTGGCAGCGCCTATGAGCTCCACTACAGACGTCAGGAACTCATTGGGGGGCTTCCGGGATGTGTTCCCATCATATGCTGGACTCTTCCGCCGGCTACTTATATAATTCTGCAAATTGTGGGAAGACGCTCGAAGCTTCAGAACCAAGTTCTTCATATTATCGGTTTCAAGGCCATAATTCTGTGGGAAATAAAATCAAAGGAAAAAATTTTAAACCATAAACAGTGTCTAAACTCTCAAATGACTGAGTAGCTGGAATAATTTATCCAACTACCACAAAATCCTGCCCACTCCACCCACCTTCCCATAAACTAACCTTCATTCTGCTCTTCTCCTAGCCTCCTCCTCCTCCTGCCTCAAGGGGCTTTATTCTCCCTAGACCCTTATCTCAAAATGTTCTCAATAGGTTCTTGCTAAAAATATCCAGGTCTGATTAGAGAGCCATGAGGAATAATGACATGCCAGGTCCAAACCAGAACATGAAAACCACACACCAAGACAGAAGCACAGAGAGGCTATTTCTGTCACTTAGGCATGAACAGATGTCCCCTCCTGAGCCAGGACTCTTGACCACTTAGTTCAGAGTAGACTTCAGCTAACTGATGTATGGAGGGATAACTTTAGGAAGGAGAGCTCCTGTGCACACGGCAGGATGCTAGCAAGCACCACATACACACACACACACACACACACACACACACACACACCACATGCTAGATTTTCATTCCCCAGATGTGACAACCAATGTCACCAGAACATGTCAGTGCATGTGCTGCCTTCTAGTTGCTCTCCAGCTTGACACCTACTTCTGCCCCAATCTGGGCCAGAGGGCAGGGCTCTGCATGCCCCTCACCATAGCACTACAGGGTACAAAGAGATGGATCTCCAAAAGAAGGGACTAAGAAAAAACAACACTATCAGTTCACTGTAATTTAATCTGTGCTTTCAGAACTATGTGAATTTATTTGTCTGCTTTAGAAACATCAAGTTTAGGTTAGGGGTGCAGCTCAGTGATAGAACACTTGTGTCACGTGCTCAGGGTCCTGAGTTCCATCTCAAGTACCACGATCGATGATAGATAGATAGATAGATAGATAGATAGATAGATAGATAGATAGATTCATCCATTGATTCTGTGTAACAATATTGCCTTGGACTCCCTTCCAGATTTAAAAAAAAAAAAAAACTAATAACCAAATCTGAGGTGATTTTTGAGGATAAGAAAGAATATTGGATTTTGTTGTAAATACATGTGCCAAACCAATATCTGATCACTTTAGTAAAAAGTATCATATTTCTAGTGGTATATGATACTGTCCCAATAGGATTTCAAAGAAAGGACCTGGTGCCATTTGGAATCTAGGCACCATATATTAAACACCTGTATGCCAGGAACTGGGCTAAAGGATTGATTTGTGCCCCCTGAGGGAAGTGGCTGGTGCAAGTTCAGTGTCTCAGTGAGGGTTTCTGTTGCTGTAATGAAACATCATTGACGAGGTAGGGAGAAAACATTATTCATTTTATAGCTTACAGCTCATCATCCAAGAAGTTAAGATAAGGAACTCTAGGCAGGAACAGATGCAGAGGCCATGGAGGGTGCTGTTTACTGGCTTGTTCCTTATGGCTCGCTCAGCCTGCTTTTTCCTAGAACCCAGGACCACCAGCCCAGGGTTGGTGTCTCCCACAATACGCTAGGTCCTGTCATTGATCAAGTCAATGCACCACAGGCTTGCCCGCAGGTCAACCTGGCAGGGATATTTTCTTAACTGGGGTTCCCTGGGGTTCCCTTTCCCAAGAGACTCTAGTCAGTGTCAGTTTGACAAAGCTAGCCAGACGTGAGCATCCCTTATCTAAAATGCTTGAGACAAACCATGTTTTAGATTTGGGATGGTTTCGGATTTTGGAATATCTGCATGTACATGATAAATCTTGTGGATGGAACTCAATTATAAACATGAAATAATTATTTTTTAATCTCTATACCACAGCCTGAAGGCAAGTACAGACACTATTTTTTTTAGAGTGTCCATGTCTTCACTCTGACCCTTACAAGAGGTGAGATGCACACTTTTGACTTCTGATCTCATGTTGACACTCTCAAATGTTTCACCTGTTTAACCTGCATTACTACTTTAAAACTGAAGAAACTAAGGCCCAAGAACAGTGCATCATCAAACTACACAGGTGACCAAAGACAAGGCCGGCCCAACCTTTGGCTCAGCAAGCTGTGTACATCCACTTCCTAATACCCTGCCTGAGAAGAGGCCAAGATGTGTGATCAACACAGACAAGATGGGTGCACACACCATCCAGAAACTGGGAAGCTGAGGCAGAAGCACAGTTTAAAGCCAAGATGAACTACATGATGTGTCTCAAAAGAAAAAGAAAGAAAAGAAAAAACAAACAAACAAAAATGAGGAAAACCCAGCTAGTAACCCAAGATCTAGTACAAACAACCAAAGATGCTTAATCCATGAAAGGTTTATGTTCACATGCTCTACCACCTCTAAGTATCAGGACATCTCTGAACTGGCTAGAGGCACCTTGTTCTTGAAGACAAAGAAGATAATTATGTATAATCTATATATCTAAGCATACGCATAGTTAGAGGTTTCCAATAACTTCCATTTCAGCAAGAAATGAGTTAATAACAGCAAAGGTTTGGCTTTAATGAAAATGACATTAAATAAACTTTACCTGAAGTTTAAATTTGTACTTTCAAAAAACTTTTTAAAAACTGCTTTAGGAACTGGAGAAATGACTTGGAGGTTATGGTCAGTGGCTGCTCTTCAGAGGACACATGTTCTATTGCCACACCTACATGGCAGCTCACAGCTATCTGTGACTGCAGTTCCAGGGGACCAAGGGCTCTCTTCTGACCTCAGAGGGTATTGGTCACACATGTAGACAAAAGACCCATACATACAGAAATGAAAAAAAATTAATAGAATTAATTTAAAACTTAGAGGAAGGTGGCTCAGGAGTTAAGAGTATACCCCTACACTTGGGAAAGACTTGAGTTGGGTTCCTGGCACCCACGTCAAGTGCTTCACAATCATCTGTACCTGCAGCTTCAGGAGATCTGACACCTCTGAACTCAAGTGCACATAACCCACACAGACACATAAATAATTTTAATTAAATTGTTTTGTAACTTGGAAATTTTAAGAAGAATTAAGCCGAGTTTTAAAAGCTTTTATACACTCTTTGAAAGATTACAGATTTCAAAATGTCCCCTATATTAACATCAATATTCTACCTAAATTTTACATCCATTTACTTTTTTTTTTTTTTCTATCACTGAATTTTTTTTTTTCTTCTAAATTCTACAACAGAATATCTTCCTGCAGTGGAGAGGAGGAAATAAGAATGGGTTTCCATCATGGCTTTTAATTTCAAAGCCTCACAAACAGATGGATTAAGAGCCTACAAGACATAGCTTGTTTTGAAGGGAAGGCTCCCTCATTCTGTCAATTACTCAGCTGCCAGCTTCCATCAACAGCACTCACTAACAGCAGGAGAGGCCAGCGTTCTGCAGCCAGCCTCAAGCCACAAAGGACTTGGAATTTTTACTATTTGACACTTACTTCTGGAGCCCAATGAAGATTAAAATACATTTCACTGTTGCGATAGACATTAAACTCCCTTCTCTTGACAAACTTTAAAAATAAAAATAAAATAAAAGGGAGATATCTGTGTCTTTTCATTTTCCACTGGATTGGTTCTAATTGGTTCCCACCCCCACAAAAAAAAATCATCAAACTAGAACAATGCAGAGATGCATGTACACTTGAGCATAATTTTATCTTTTTTAATATTTATTTCTTTAATTTTATGTGAATTGGTGTTCTGCCTGCATGTATAACTGTGTAAGGGTGTCAGCTCTTAGAATTACAGACAGTTGTTAGCTGCCATGTGGATGCTGGGAATCGAACTCAGGTCCTCTGGAAGAACAGTCAGTGCTCTTAACCACTGAGCCATCTCTCCAGCCCCAGAGCATAATTTTAAAAAGAAGTAGAGTTAGGGGGAAATTCTCTCCCCTTTGTCCCTATTCCACAACAAAAAGAGAACAAGAGGTGAATTCTACTAGCTGGAAAGAACCCTTTTGTAGAGATACAATCAGGAAAAAATTGCCGACTTCAGGGCCCCATAACCAAAGGGGAAATGAAGACTTTCTCTGAGGTGCTATACTGTATATTTAATAAAACTTGTCTGAAAATCAGAGGACAGAGTCAAGCCATGAAGGTCATAGAGTAGTGACTTGCACCTTTAATCCCACTTGGGAGACTGAGATCCTCTGGATCTCTGTGAGTTAGAGGCCAGGCAGTGGTGGCCCACGCCTTTAATCCTAGCACTAAGAAGGCTGAATGCAGAAGTGAGAGAGCTGGAGTTCTTCCATCGTCACTCCCTTTCCACTGAGGACTGAGAAGCATTTAGTCTGAGGATTCCTGGAAACAGGATCTACCCTTTTGGACATGAAGAGCTGGCTAGGTGAGAACTGGATTTGGTTTGTTTCTCTTGTCTCTCTGATCTTTCAGCTTTTCCCCAGTATCTGGCTCCGAGGGCTTTTTTTACATTATAATACTAAATAGAATTGGTGCAATATTTTTCAGACTAGGTCTGATTATCTTCATGTGTCTTTTACCTAAACCTGTGTCTTCCAGAAACTGTTCTTATACAGGTATCAAGAAGATTCAAATCAGACCAAGGGTATAGCTCAGGTCAGAGTGTGTGTTTAGTGTAAGAAGGAGAAGAAAACGAGAAGGAAGAAGAGTACTGCTGTGAATAAACTAAGTTAGAAATGAAACACATCTCTGAACATCTTCTAGAAGTCCTCCTCCCTCAAGTGGCCTTCAAAGGAGCCAGACGTCAACAATTCTCTCCTGGCCTGGGTAAGAAACGGGAGGTTTCTGACCAGAAAGGAAAGAGATCAGAAAGATTCCTATACTTCCAGGGCCTTAACCTTACACACACTTTAAAGATACCACACATAGACTGCCTAATCTTCTCCCCAGTTCCTCAGACTGGTCATGTTCTAACATGTACAGCCAAGTGACACAGGATCAAAGGAATTTCACTGCCTCCATCCATTAAATGACAACCCAAAAAGTATATCATGCATAGCTTTCTGTACATTATCAGCAAGATCAAGTCAAATTAAAAGCTACCAGCAAAGATTCCACTGCTGCAGAACATCTCTCCATCAGAGAGAGAAAACCTTTTTGAATGATGTGCCTGGGTCAATGGTGACCCATGAATGGTCTGAGAAGGACACAATGCTATGCTGATTTGTACAGTGATGGGCCTGGACCACAAACTTAGGGTGGCATCACTGAGCACTGGTACTGACTCCAACGCTGTTCACACCTCATTCTCCATTACCTGAAACACACCATCTTCCATCTCCATCCTTAGGAAACCAGAGCTTCACCAACTTTCCAAAGACTATGGGTTTCCATCACATTTCTTACTGCATGTTTCCAGCCAATGCTGTCCAACCAAACTGCTGTTCTGTGCTCCAACATGGTAGTCACTGCTACTCATAACTACTGAGTAACTTGACAGAAAGTGCAGTGGAAAGTTAACTTGTATTTAATTTTAATTATTCCTCACAAAAGCAGCCAAATGTGGCAACAGCTCCCTCAAGGAAACAAGACAGGGAGAAAGTGCATCAGTCATCCTCTTCCCCAGAAAGTGAGTGAGCCTTGAACTTCAGATGGTATTCCCACCTTGCCTTCTAGCTGATACACCAGTTTAGAGAAATCTTCTCTGGGTTTAGATTTCTCTCCATTCTATGTGTCCTTATCATTGCTCAAAACCTTCCAGTGATCCAAGTGGAACCCCCTCCCCAACAATGTCCTTTCTTAATCCAACTTCTGTTCACTTCCTGCCCATTTAAAAAAAAAAAAAAATCAACATCCACTAAAGCAAATTTGCCTAGAAACCTCTTTCTTGCACCAGGGCCAACCAAAGTTCCACATTAACTGCCCAGCAAATAAATTATTCAAAGCAAAACATTCTCACTCATGTAGCCATCCAAAGATCATCATGGTATCAGATTAAATAAACAGTATAATTATGCTGTGTTATAATAGTATTTTATGAAAGATTATAGGAAGACTAGAGCTATTTAATAAAACTATATTAGACTCTCTCCCACCCAGAAAAAAATAATAACCACTTTCTCTTTCAGTCACCCCTCACCCACCCCCTCTGCAAATGCAGTCAGGGTATACACTGCCATGGAGAGTAGGTCCCCAATGAGACTGAGGTCAGAGCCTGGTCTACAGAGGAAATTAGTCGGAAATTGTAGGAGATAAAATATAGCTTTAGGTTCTGGCATTGGTCCAGCTTTGTTCATTTGGTGCAACATTCTAAGAGGTAGTGAAGAGGAAAGACAAGGAGTCCATCCAGGAGCCATGGCTATTTCTCCTCTCCTGACAGGCACAATGTGCTACAACTGACCTGCCCTCCTCACCTCCATACTGAGGGTCTCAAAGCGACTCGATTGTCCTCAAAGAATACGGCAAAGGACATGGATTATACAACAGTGCAGATCATTCTAACCAAAAAGTTTCCCAGAAAGTGTAACAGAAGTAAACTCAAGCATGCTTGGCTCTGAAGAGTAGACAGTTCTAATAATAAACAGGATGCCTGGACACATCCTCAGCAATGCAGAACACCCACATGATGAACCCAGATGACCCACATCTAAGGTGATAGTTACTATACAGATGTGGGGAGCAGACACCACATTCCCCTAGAGGTCATAGAAGGAGTAGCCTGGCCCAGAGCCAGGATTTGGATACAAAAATCCTGCCTCCCAGGCCAGCACTCAGACCACTTGGCCACAGTGTCTCCCTTGTGGCAGCTCATTTATCAAGCACAAATAATTTCCCCATTAGTCTCCTAAACAAGAGCGGCGCATCTCAGAGCAGAAGACAAGCCTCTGTCCATTTAAAGAAAAAGAATACTCACTATGTGGCAAGTGTTATATAATCGATGGAATGCGGACCAGCAATGGCAACGTCACCACACACTGTTCGTTCCCACCATCCTGAGTGATGTAACTGTATAGCCCCTTGGCTCAGGCTCAGAGTATTATTAACCCAGCCTGAATGCTGGAGAAGGTATCCAACCCTGACAGATAAGTGAACACCTTCCTAGGCAGGGCACCATGATGAGAGACCCGAGTCCCAGCCATGCCAGCCAGTCTGTAAACAAATGCTCTTACAGGTGTTTTAGGCCACATCTGAATAAATTACTCAGGAGACACAGGTATAATGCAACTACCAGGACTTGGCAGAGTTCAAACACCTGCTATCTAGAACAAAGTTCACATTCCTGTCCATCAAACTGCTTTTTTTTTTTATTCCAAGCACAAACATTAATTATTTAAGCAAAGTATTTGTGAAACTCAGTACTTTCTATAGTAACAGAAACAGATATGAACATTTAATATTTCTCATTCTGATTTAGACATGGCATCTTCATTCACAGCTGTCTCCATCATTCTGTGCTTTATGAAATATTTGATACAGGCTTTTTTGGTAATAGACAACTCTTTTCTGTACATGATGAACAATAAACACTTCTAGCTTTGGAGGGAATGTGGTCTCTGTTACAGAGGCTCCATTCTGTCCTTGAGGAACAAAAGCGGCCTCCAATAATAAATAGATCAATGACTGAGTTCGAATAAAACTTTATTTAACAGATAGGAGTGCAATGTATACCTGTGTGGGTATAGGGAAAGGATGGGGATGAACAAAAAGATACATGGGCCATCAAAAAGGAAAAGAGCCCGAGGGAGGACTAAAGAGAATGGGAAACAAGGGGTGGGTGAGACAGAAGAGAGGAAAACTTACTAAAATACACTTTGTTTAAAAACATCATGTTGGGCTGGAGAGATGGCTCAGTGGTTAAGAGCACTGACTGTTCTTCCAGAGGACCTGAGTTCGATTCCCAGCATCCACATGGCAGCTAACAACTGTCTGTGATTACAAGAACTGACACCATTACACAGTTATACATGCAGGCAAAACACCAATTCACATAAAATAAAAACATTAAAAAAAAAAAAACATTATGTTATCTAATACCTTGTATGCTACTTTTCACTTAACTAATTAGGAGAGAAAAGAAAGGGCCTGGAGAAGACAGCTCAGTCAGTTGATAAAATATTGGCCTTGTAAGCATAAGGACACAGGCATCAAGTCACACACTGCTACTCCAAGGATGGGAAGGAAGACAGAGAAGGATTACTGGGACTCGCTGGCCACATAATCTAACCAGCAAGGTGAAAGATCCTGTCTTTAAAGCGGACAGCGTCTCCATGGACGACACTCAAAGTTGTCCTTCAGCCTCCACACACAGGCACGTGTAGCACAAATTCTGGTTAAATTAAAGGAAGCTCAAGCCAGTTATCGGGGAAAGGCTGGAATATCAGAGAGAGGAAACAGACCACAGTCAAATCTCACCTAGCTATCTTCCAGCTTCCTCAGCCTCACTCCTCATTGCTTCTACAGAATGAATCTGTCTTCCTATGCCTGCCTTAAATACCTTCTTTGCCCAGTTGTTTCACCTCCAGGTTAAGATTAAAGGTGTGAGCTACTACTATTTGGTAGTTAGGCCTGAACTCACAGGAACACAGAAAGATCTCTGTCTCTGGAGTTATGGGATTAAAGGCATAGGTTACCACTCCTGGTCTTTCTCGGTGCTGGTATTAATAGGCATTGAGTTACCACTCTCTGACCCTCCTGGATTGTTTATTAAATATATAACATATCACCACAGACATAAACACACATGTCTATACACTCTCACACATAAACACACATACACTCATAAAAAGGTGAGTCAGACTGAGCTCATGCTTATCTGCCAGTCTTTCCTCTAGACGATGCCTTGTGTTTTTTTTTTTTTTTTCTTTCTGTCTTATTTCCTACTACTTTTTTCTTATTTTCCTTTCAACATGTTAAGAACATGAGGATGGGCTGAACCACCTGAGCAGAGAATGAGGGCCTAAACAAAGTCACCATGAGACAGGGCACCTTCTCCCAGACTAACCAGTGCACAGAGAAGGTCAACAGCCTCTAACACCAGCTCCTGGTGTCCAATCCGAGTGACCCCCAGTTCCTCGAGATCCTGGTGGGAGATCTTCAGCAGCTGTTCCCCGTCTATCTTCTCCCGCTCAAACTTGTGGACATATGGCTGCAGGCAGTCATCCAATCCTACAAATATAAAACGGGGAAAGCCTGTTATTGTCATGATATACAGTACCCCAAACATTACCCACATTTCACTCCATCATAACAATCATCAAATGTGCCATCATACGCTGGCAGTATTGATCATCTCCACACATGAATGGGCATCTTTCCCATGACATCTTCTCACCTCAAACAGGCTAGACATGGGCGGGCACTGCAAATGGACCCAGCATGGCATGACTTTATGACAGGTGCCTCCCATTTCCTGTATACGAAAGGGATAAACACCAACCCTTACTGAGCTGAAATGTTAGTGTCTGTTTTAGCTGTTATGCTATCTTATCTGTTCACTAGGCAACCCTTCTGGAGGAACAGCAGATCTCTCCCAGTAGGCTTGCCAATCAAGATGCTCGCCACTGGGGTTGAGACATGGCCAGTTCGGCAACAATACTCCAGTGATAGATTCAGGGACAACCAAGTGACTTAAGTAGAGCCAGCCATTGTCTCCCTTGATATGTGATATGCAGATACCAGAAAACAAAGCCCAGTTATAAGTTACAGGACATGACCTGGTGGTAGGACAGACACGTCTTTGGTCAGTTTACTGAGAATAAATCCATTGGAGAGAGGTCTGATAATGACCTGTCATGTCCATATCCGACTCCACTAAATGTTTCTATCCCAAGATGCCCCCCCCACTAAAACTGAAACAGATTCCCTGTCTGGCTTAAGCTGGTTTGTATTGAGTGTCTGCCCTTTGTAACTGAGAATTTTCTGGTGAATACAGAATATGCTGATGAATATGGGATACAGAATAAGGACAAGGTACCAGCCTCATGACCAGGCTATTGTTCCAGGTCCAAATACCACTGCAAACAGTAGTTCATCTTCAAGTTCTTATAAAGCAGCTAAAGTGAGTAGGCCAAGCAGCCTTGGAAATCTTTATTCCTGTACACAAGACTCCCAGGTCAACTTTTTATTACAATTTTATAGAGGGGATAAAAAATCTTACTCCACAGCAACCAACCTGCTTGAGCTTAATAATAAGTCACCTTAGTTTTTCAAAAGACTATTATTTATAGAGAATGAAAAGAGTCCATATTTATACAATTTCCATCCCCAAATGAAAGGCAAACATTCAGTTTAACTGATCAAAGTATGTGGAAGGCATTCCCAAGCCCAACACAGACACATGTGGATATACACGTGGGTGCAGACACACATACCGGCCAACATGGGTTCATCTCAATCAATGTCTCTGTAGCAGTCAAACTTTCTTAAAAACTGTGTCATATGGATGGGCATTTCTCTAAGTTGGAAAAAGTATACACAAAGTCCTTCATTCACTTTTGGTAATACCCAAGTTCCTAGGTCTTAACATCTGATATAAGATGATAAACTCTATCTCTGTCCCACAAACCCCAGCCACTCTTCTCCTGATAAGACAGACAGAAAGACACAAGGGCTCTGAAACTTAGTAGAAGCCATGAAATACAGAAAGGGAAGAGAGAAGACAGTGAAACCATCATGTTCCTGAGCAGATAACTAAATATCAAAGAGGCAGTGTCTCAGCAATGGAACACTGGTGTAAACCCAATCCATTCCAACATCCTTGAGTGGCATCTGGCATGTACTTTAGGCAGGCAGTGGAGGCTATGCACAGCAGCAGGTATTGAGACAGATGCCCCCCCTGAGGTCAAAGGCCATTCCAGAACTAGGGCATCAAGTATCTGTCATCTACCAATCAATGTCCCTGTAGCAATGACGGAGAATAAGCCTGGTGGAGCCCCCTAGCTACCCTGCCTTAGCTTCACAGATGAAAAAATTAAGGCTCCTAGCCAGCCTGGAAGCAGGTACAGTCATGCATGTGGGAAGATGCCATTGGGAGTGTGTCTGCCTTTGCTTCACTTCAGGGGAGACCAAAAACAGAAGGCAGATTAAACTTCAGTTCTTCAGGCTACGAGCTCTGCTCCTTCATGTTCTGCCTGGTAAACGAGGCATTATGACATGGGATTATAAACATTTTTCTCTGGGCACCTTCCTAAATAAGTAGTGATGTCTAATTACAAATCCATTATTATAGTCCGATTGCAAACACTTAACAGTGTCCTTCATATCTCAATGGACAAAAACAGAGGAAGTGAAGACAAGCAACTGTAAGATTCAGTCATCCCTAAGCCTTCCCCTGAGGAATCCCAACACTCTCCTCTCTTCCAAGATGCCTCCTCTAGTCCCCTCCTAAACTTTAAAAGGATATTCCATTAGTCATAAAGGCTCAGGACTATTGTGTTATATTTAAACCTTGCTGAGACTAAATGGTATCCAACCAAAACTCTAGACTGACAGCCTAACTACCAGGACCTCAGGATATATTTAAGAGTCTCCCAAAAAAGTAAAATGATGTTGCTGGCATGCTTTCAGCCTTGACTGGTATCCTTTCAACGAGAAAAGATAAAGGCACAGCTACACAGAGATGAGCCAAGAACTAAGGGGAAAGATCACCAACAGGCCAAGGAGAGAGGCCTTAATCCCAGGCTTCCAGCCTCAGGGATTGTGAAGAAACAAATGTGCTGTCTCTGCCTCGCACTCAAGGATTCTCTGCAATGAGAGCCCAAGCAATGAAGACAAAGCTAGCTGTCTTATTTCACAATCATCATATGTATGAACTTTTTCCCTGAATAAAATATGGGGCTGGAGAGATGGCTCAGTGGTTGAGAGCGCCGTCTGCTCTTCCAGAGGACCCGGGTTCGATTCCCAGCACCCACATGGCAGCTAACAACTGTCTGTAGTTCCAGTTCCAGGCAAACACCAAGGCAAATAAATGAAATAAATAAATAAAGTTTAAAAAAAAAAATAAATAAATAAGGACGGTCCCTGGGCCAGTAGGACTTCCAAGAAAGATTATGGCTCAGACTCAAGCACAATGCTGACAGACTGTCTCACATTAGTTTGTATGAACAGAGTGAGTCTGACCATCAAACTTTCAATGATAGACTGGGAGTGTGCCTCTGATGCTAGAGTGTTTCTCTAACACACTTAGGTCTGGGTTGGTTCAATCTTTGGACCCACATAGAACCAGAAAGGTGACCCATCCCTGTAAACCCCAGCACTCAACAGGCAGAAGCAAGAAGGTAGATTTTCAATGGCAGCCTCCATATAGTAAGTCTGAAGCCAGATGGAATACATGAAAACGTCCCCGATAAAAGTTTACAATGAAGAAAGCATGTATCATGGCTACTGGGTGCATTGCAAGCCCTGAAAGGTAAGAAGTAAGGATAAGACTATAGTCCTACTTGAATTTCCAAAAGCCACAGAAGAAACAGGACTTCTAAAGCAGAACTGCAACCCTCAGGAAACATTAGAGGCACACAGAGAGGGCTGAGTTAATGCATGGGTTATAATGAACATTCTAGAGCACAGACTGCAATAACCAGAAGTCGACAACTGATGGGCATAGATCAGCAAACACAGCCTTGAGGCTCTAAAAGAACATGAGCAGTCTGAGCTCAAGTTATCAGAAGTGCTGAGAGGCAAGATTATCAATTGTGGGCATCGTTTAGGACCAAAGCTGTCGTGCTTACATGCTTTCCTGTAAGGCAGGTACTGAATAGCTGTGTCTTAAATAGCAGTACCACAGGGCTGTATTATCCCAGCACACCACAGCCTATTGTTCAGTTATCCTATTGTCTAGAATACAATTAGACATTCACCAACAGCTAATTTAAACTATGACGCAGCCCCACAGAGAAGGGGGCTCAGACATGAGTAAAGCGATCCAACAGCTTTGGAGTTTGCTACAGGCCTCTCTTCTGCTTCACTCCAGTGTGTCTACTGATCCGTCCTATCCTGAAGGAATATAAGAGGCGTACAATTAAGTAAAATTAAGTTAAATACATACATTTGCCCAAATCCAATTCAACACACAATGAAATGTGAAGAAAGTGGAAAGAGTGCAGGCCAGCGGTCTGATCCCAGCTGCCTGCTTACTGACATGTCTCGGAGAGGCAAGTGACTCAGGGCTTCATTTGTAAGGAACTAACATTCCCCCGCTACATAAACTATAATAAAAACTAGACATTCGTGTTTATAAAGAGCTTAACAGATCACAGAACACATAACGGATACTCCATAAACTTTGTCAAATTGGGAAAAAAATGACTTATTTTCGTCTTCAGCGTTCTAAGTGTGTGAATGAAGTTGCTGCCAAGACACAGACACTGTCAAATGCTTAGGTGGTCCGCTCTTAAAGTTAACTGGGGTGGGGGAAGGAATATCTTAACAGCCTATGTGATGACCATATCCAGAAGGTATCTCCAAGTTTGGAAGCTTGCAATGGGTATTGTATAAAAATCCTTTGCAATTTGTATCAGCGCGTGGGCACCACAGAGACTTTACTCTGTTCATAGCTTGCTCCAAGAGCAAGAGGAGTATTCCATCCACCTTACGGCCGAACACCATCCCATTTGGAAGATATAGCCCACTTACCCATGAATGTGACTCAATGTGAGAGTGCTGTGCTCCTCCCCATTTGATTTAGAAGCTTTTCTTAAAGAAATGTTTAATCGGTGTATTAGTTTCATGCAAAGCTTATATACTTCCACTCTCACTCTGGACTCGTAAGAGTCAACGTCACTCCCTTCCACCTTCCTCCAGAACCTACAGTGATGTGCACCAATCCCAGCAATCAATCTTTTATCTTCAAAGGCTCCTGCAGTCCTCCCTTCAAAAACCAGCCAGTAGCTGCTATTTAGGCCCTATCCCCTGCCTTCTACAGGCTAAAGTCGCACATTAGAGCTAGTCAGTCTCTCTCTCTCACACATACACACACACACACACACACACACACACACAGAGAGAGAGAGAGAGAGAGACCATTTCCAACAACTGCCAAACGCCATGGATAATCTATACCCTTTGTCATAACAAAAACAGCTCATCTTCTGTCCTGCCTGTCCCCATCACCTGTCTGACCCTAAGTTTTCATGGTCTCTCCCTGACCTCCTCGGCATCTATAGCAGTTCCTCTTCAGCACTTTTTTGCCTACTCTCCCTACTGATTAATCTGTGTCCATACAGGCCTCCCTACCATTTACAAAACATTAGGACATGTTTCAACCTCAGATCATTTGGCCTCTTCTCTTCTCAGTGGTACTGTGCAGAAGAGGTGGTGGGAGGGAGGGTGGGGTGAAATTGAGAGGACACAGGTCCTTATCAACCAGCAAGAACTTAAACTCTATTTCCCGTTCTGTAGGGAAGACTAAGTTTCCCATGTGGCAGATTAAGAAAACACAGGAATATTACCTTTATCTCATTACCTGAAAACATCAGGAAGGATTTCAGCTTTACTAATGTGACCCAACTCTGGCATGCTCACTGCATTTGTAAGGTGCTTACGTGTTTGACATCATAGAGACCCAAAGAGGCTCCCTAGAGTGAGAAAAAGAGGGATACTGGTTTCCTTCCGGCCCATCATGGTTGTGACTTACTTATAACACAACTAGCTCTTGTCACCCCAAGTCCTAAAGAGACTCTGACAGTTGTGGCTATATATAAAGTTAATATAAAGCAAGCTATTTAAAAGTATCTAAATTGGGCTGCCAAGGTCTCAGTGGATAACAGTATTTGTTGCATTTGTTATCAACCCTTACAACATGAGTTCAATCCCAGGGACCCAAAGAGTCACAGGAGAGAATTAATTATGTAACAAGTTATCTTCTGATTTCCATGGCATGCACATACCCAAACACATACATGTATACACAAGTAAATAAATAAAATGTTAATACACAAACTAAAATTAGTATTTCTACTCAATGATGATCAACACTGTTAAGAATTAGACAAAGCATATATGAATCCCTAGTCTCAATTAAGAAACTCAATCTTATATATACACTGTCGTGATGGTTTGAATGATAAACAAGTCCCAGAGTTTCCAGCATTTGAATGCTTGGTACTCAGTTGGTGGCACTGTTTGGAAGGTATTGGGGTGTGGTCTTGTTGCAGGAAGTATACCACTGGAGGTGGGCTTTGAGGATATAAAGACACAGTGTCTTTTCTAGTTCACCCTTTCTGCTCCCTGCTTGTAATTAAACATGTGAGCTCTCAGCTTCCTAGTCCAGCTGCCATGCCTGCTGCCTCCCTGCCATGGTGGGCTCTAGCCCTCTGGAACCATGACCCTCCCTTTTAAAAGTTGTCTCGGCTGTAGTGTGTTAGCTCAGCAATCAAAAAGAAAGCAATGGGAAGGGAAAGATGGCTCAGTGGTTAAGAGCATGTACTGCTTGCTCTTCCTGAGGAACTGGAGTGGAGTCCTCAGCACCCACTTCCGGTGGCTCACAACTGCCTGTAACCCCAGCTACAGGGGTATCTGACACCTCAGACATCTGTGGGCACTTGCATTCATGTGCCGTGTGTGTGTGTGTGTGTGTGTGTGTGTGTGTGTGTGTGTGTGTGTGTGTGTCTGTGTGTGTGTGTCTGTGTGTGTAAAACTAATATACAATGCTTTCTGGTTTAAAAAATACTTTTAAAGCTTTATCTTATCTTTTGGAAATTTTTATTTATTAAATAACATAATGTACCTGACAACACAACATTCGTGTGCATTACTTATAGACATATATTACCTCTATTTTTTATACTTACATTATCTTTATTTTGTATGTATGTGTTTTGTCTACATGTACATACATGTACCACATGTTACAGATAGTTGTTAGCCACCATGTGGATGTTGGGGATCAAACCTGGGTTCCCTGGAAGCATTAAGAACTCTCAGATGCTGACATCTCTCCAGCCCCTAAATGTCTACTTCTTACAGCGGCTGTGTGCACACAATCAAGCATGCATCACCCACATGTATAGAAAGCCTACTGCCTCTCACTCTAAAGCTCAACACACACACTCAGCTCTCTCCTCATCCAAGCTGTCTCTTTACCTTCCCCCTTTTTGGGCTAATTACCTTGAGAATGACGAAATACTCTAGGCTAAAATCTTGAAGCCACCTTCCCTGCTCCTATCAGTCTCCATTCTCAAGGGTCCTGTCGCCTGCATCTGCTGGGCACTCCGCATCACTTGCATGGCTTGGGTTAAGCATCCCTCCAAAGGTCTCTATGGTATGGCTTGGTCCATACCCTACACTGTTGAGAGGTGGTAGAACCTTTAGGAGGTGGAACCCACAAGAGGATGGTAGGCTACTCAGTACATGGCCATGAAGGAAATATCCGGTTCACACCCTCCTCAACTACATTATGTTCCCATCATCATTTGCTGCCACACCCAGGGCCCAAAAGCAATAGACCAACCAACCTTCAGAACTGTGAACCAAATAAGCTTTTCCTCTTCTGAAGCTGGTTATCTCTGGTGTTCTGTCACAGGAACAGAAAGACAGTAGCATAGCCTTGCCCCCTCCTTCCATCAGACTGTCATAAATCAAGAACCCCTCCCCTGGGTTTCTATAGGAATCTAGAAGCCAGGTGCTGTACTCTTGTTGGTCTTCATCAATCTCCTCACTGTAAGTCCCTCCGAGCAAGTCCATCCCATCCTCCACACAGCCAAGTCTCTCTAAACATGACATCCCACACTCTCTTGCAAACTACTCTGAAATCCCACCTTCTATCCACTCACCCCCACAAGTGTTCTCTCAAGAATACTCATTCTGATGACTTCCCCCAAAAGTACCAGTGGCATCCCACACAGCTCAGCAAATACATCCCAAGGCCAAATCCAGTGTGAAACTGTCTCCTAAGTAATGTGTCAGTGGAGCACAGCCATGCTTCCGTTTATGTGTTGACTCTGGCTGCTTCTGCACAGCAGCAGTGCTGAGTGGGTGTGTCAAGGCCAGGCTGAGCCTGGGAGCCCGGACTCCTCACTGCCTGGTCCTTTGTAGAGAAAGTCCATAGGCCTTCATTGTAGCTCCCAGCTGTGACACATTCACAGTGATGACACCAACCGGGCAGAAAAACAGACCCAGCCAGTCTATCTGAAATTAAGTGAACCTAATTAACTTCAATTCTTTTACTATGTCTGAGAAAATCGCTTTTCTATTATTACAATGGATTTTTAAAGATCTGAACATGTTCCAGAAGATTCCCTTTAACTTATTTACCTAACATTATCTACTGAACTATAATCTATACACAATAAAATCTGCAAATATTCAATATATAGTTTGGTAGGTTTTGACATATGTCTAATCATGGTTCCACATGCCCTTTATGTTCTACACATTATCTACCTCTCTAGTGAAAGTGCCCCTGTACCCTTGGCTAGCTCACAAAATTAACCTGACTTGCCATCCAGATTGAAAGCCACATTACCTAAGTGACAGGGTGTGTCCTGGCTCTTGGCACCTCACCTGCAGATCCCCAAGCATGCATTAAGCCAACATCCTCACACGCAACCAGTTGCAGCTCTGGTCCAACCAGTCCCCCTGAGAGGTTGCTGACTGAAGCTACTCTTAAGAAAGGGCACCAGGACCAGATACCAGACCTGAACAATGGGTTGGAACCTCCAAGGATGCGTTTAAGCCTAAGGGTGAATGCCTCTGCAAGGCAGGTGAACTGTAAGATACATTACCTTTACTTCAATGGGAAGAGGAAAGAAATCACCTACACTCTCAGAGCTAATACAATAATTAGCAAATGAATAAACTTAGTCTTCAGAGAAAAACACCTAAAAACTGTTT
Source organism: Sigmodon hispidus (assembly GCA_004025045.1). Classification (NCBI taxonomy): domain Eukaryota; kingdom Metazoa; phylum Chordata; class Mammalia; order Rodentia; family Cricetidae; genus Sigmodon; species Sigmodon hispidus. Next base: position 61,661 of record PVIH01008734.1, read on the forward strand.
AGAGGAGGCAGGCTTTCTACTGAGTCACAGCTATGTGAGCTGAAAGTTGGCAACCAAGCTGCCATGCCCTCCCTGCTGAAGCAGAGACTGCATCCGTCTGTCCCTCCGTCTCCAAGCAGAGGCTACCAGACACATGCTGGAGAGCAAGCCCAGGAATCTCAGAGAAGAGCCACCAAAGCTCTTTCATTTGTTCACAGAATGAGCAAGTCATTTTTAGGATACCAAGCTGGGATGGAGAAAAAAGGAATGCAAATAATGAGATAAAGTTTGGAGCCATGGCCATTTAGGAAAAGCTGGTTTGTACACCATGGAAAAGTTACTAAAGACACCGTGTACAATCGAATGCTTGAACTTTCAGGAAAGACGTCAAGTGCAGGGAGAGCAAGTACCAAGATACTTTGTCCCCAAATCAAAGTCAGTTTCACACTGGTAATCCACATCCTCCAAGGCTAATGTCCCTCTGGAGACATCAGTAGAGGTAACCACCCTTTGGGAATCACTATGTAAGACAATATATACTTGAAGAAAACATACTAGTAAACACATCCATCCACGTAGGATAATTAAAGCAAAAAAACTTTAGTTCAAGATTCTTATCATCCAGAACACAGACACTCAAGGATCTGTCTGCAATGAGGTTTCTGACCTGCTAGATAATCACCTTCCTGAACATTTTCACAGAGAAACTGACTCCAAAGGTCCAGCCTCAAACACTCAGCCTTTCCCACCCAAGTAGATTCGGCACAACCTACCACACTATGGAAGGCCTGCCCTCCACCTTCCAGCATCATCCACCTCCAAAACACCTCCACTCTCAGCATCCCCGCATCCTCTAACACCCTCCTCACTTCCAGAATCCTCCTCTCTCCCAGCATCCTCTCCGTTGGTCATAGAGGAAAGAGAACCTGAAGTGGAGACAGGAAAAAGGACAGAAGTAGACTTATGTTTATCTAAGGACTAAAAAGTACCAATACGTGTAGTGGGAGTATGTTCTGGTACATTATAAATATTTGCCCCTCCTACTGGTTTAATAAGATGCTAATTGGTCAGAAGGCAGACAGGAAGTGTGACAGGGGCTAAGAAAACTCTGGGAAGAAGAAGAGTCAGAGAGACACCAGCAGACCCAGAGGAAAGAAGACCAGGATGCTGTTCTGAGAAAAGGTATTAAGCCACATGGCTAAACAAGATAAGAATCATGGGTTAATTCAAGAGCAAGAGCTAGTTAGCAATATGTCTGAGCTATAGGCTAATCAGCATGAAATTAATGTAAGCTTCTGTGTGTTTCTTTGGGACTTTGGAACTGCTGGCATGAACTTCAAGGCTATACAGAGGTAAGCAACTGTGGACAGGTGCAGATCTTGGGGCTAATTTGGGCCAGAAACTCATACTAAAAACATGCATATCAGTCAAATAAGTGCCAGTGACCTAAAAAGTGGATGAGAATTCAGACTCCATAAACAACGCTCAATGTACAGCCAGGAGCACGCTTCCTTCAGCCCCTTATCGCAACATGTATAATGAACTCCAAAGATAATACTGAGTGAAGGGGAAAACAATACAGCACTGAGCAGTCCGACGGCAGGCATGTACACATGTGTGTGTGGATGCCTGTAGCGGGAAATCAGAAGCTACACATGTGAACGGGTTGCGGCAGAGCACTGGAGCCGAGAGGGGCGTGGTCTACAAAAAAACGAGCTTCAAAAGTACAACATCCAAAAAAAGACAAAAAACAGGTGCTCTCTCGTGCAGGGCCGGGAGCTCTCGCAATTTTTCCAGACTAGTGACAAGGCTTCCAGGGCCGGCGGCGCGAGAGTTCAGACATGCAACATATAAATAAAAAACTTTCCTTAAAAACACTCCCAACACGCTACAACCTTACCCCTTCACTTTCTCTTAAAACCTTCTCTATTTTATAAATAATTCTCACAAAATAAACCTCATTTAAAACATATCTCACAACAAATTCTTACCACAATAGATGCCTCTGTAAACATGTTTCATGCCTAATGTCAAGCCAGGAAAAGGCAAATGAATGTTAGATTTCAGAAACAAAAATCAGAATTGTGGAGCAGCATGCAGCACAGCAGGATGCTCAGGTAAAAGAGATACTGGAGGTTAACTGCTATCATCAGCACAAGCCACTGCATCCAACTCTGCAGTGTTTGGACCACAGTGCGGGACAGCAGGACCATGGAGGAACATGAAGGAGACAAAAAGAATAAATACTCCACACATTCAGCTTGCTCCTTGTGCCCACAGATTATATTAGATCTAGAGAACAAGGCCAGCAAGTTAACTCGGTGGGTAACAGCACTTGCCACACATCCTTGATGGCCCAAGTTCAACCCCTGGAACTACACAAAGATGGAAGGAGAGAACCAACCCCGCCAAACTGTCCTCTGGCCTACACATGAGCTATGGAGGGCACACACTCACATGCTCATGATCAAGCACACACATACACTTTTAGAATAATAACAATAACAAATTAAAGTCTCAGCAGTGGGTACAGCCAGCTAGTCACTGCTCAGCTTAGGCGGAGTCAGAAGAAGCATCCATCAGTCCCCTAGTTGAAGCTCACGGAATTGGGGATAAGCAGCCCAGTACACTGACAGCAGCAAGCCTAAAACCTAGGCCTCAGCCCACTTCTTACCTGCTGTCAATCGTATCCAGTGGAAAGTTCCACACACACCAGATCTATTGCTTGCCATCAGGAATTCCACGGAAAAACTGCCACCGGATAAACCTCTTCTAACCCCATCATCATATCAAGCTGCATGGTCCAAACATTCCCGCTGAGAGTTCAACTAACCAGCTGAATAGGAGCTGCAGTGTTCCCAAGGCACCTGCCCACAGGCTCTCCCATGGATCCTTGCGATGGCCCCAGGGGATGCTGGCCAGGCTGCTATTCCACCAGCTCACTGACAGTGAAGTCAATACTCAAAGCACAGGCTCAGAGGCAAAGCCAAAGCAGAACACTGACCTCCTCTAGGCACCAGATCCTAGCTTGCAGTGCCCAAAGAAGAAATGAATACAGGGCTGAGGGCTTAGACAAGTGCAGAAATGCAGAGGCCTGTGCTGAGGAGTACTTACTCCTTCGGGGTCCATGCTGAGCCCTGCAGATGCGGTGTAAGTGGCTTAGGATATAAGTCACCTGTCAAGTAACTGCAGACAGAAGAGTAGTGTCACATGTGCATCCTATCAGCCTGAGGAGAGGCAGCTGCCTCTACTTTTCCCAGCTCTGTGATTTCCTGCAACTTACTTGACCTCTCTGTGCCTTTCCTTGTGTGAAAACAAGAACAGTTTACGGTCTGTTCCTGATGGGGTTAGCGGGATAATCGGATGTATTTAAAATGTGTGTAAAGAGGTTATTATTCTCAAAGCACTTAGAAATAGGGCCAGCTAAATAGTGATGCATAATTTAAATGTTTGGAAAATAAAAGCAATGAGAAGAGAAAAAAAAAGAAGGGAGGAAAGCTAAGAAAGAGTCTGGAGGAGGGGGGGGGCAGATGGGGAGGGGAGAAGCACGGGGTTCAGGGACTTGGCAAGTCACACAGCCACTGAAAGGTTGTGTCCAGCCATTACCTAGAGCTACTGAACTGTTCGAAGCTGGTGATGCCCGCAGGGACATCTGAGGATCTGATGACAAGAAAGTGACACCCTCTGCAGTTGCTGCCTGTGCTATGAGGTGACAGGAGTTGGGGAAGAGGGGGCTCAGGTGCACAAAGAATAGAGGAAGCCCCCAAACAGCTGTGCACCAGAGACAGCTGCAGGCCAGCGGAGCAACTCAGACAGCCTGCCTCGCTGACCTCTGTGATGAGTTTACTGAGATGATCCACATGCCATACAACTCACCGCGCAAAGGGCACAATTCATTGAGTTTTAGTGTACTCGGAGTTACGCCACAAAATTAAACTCATGAATTTGTGTGTATGTTGCAGCTCACACAGGTCCCAAGAAGGGGCAGCAAGCCTTATCGTGATCAGCTGACCTGTCCTTGATGCTGTGAGATCAGAATTGAAGCTGAAGGAAGGACATTGTAGGTGGATAAGAGAATCAGGTGTTGTGTGGTTGACATAGTGGTTAGAGCACAGGGGGACAGGAAATGATGTACCCTTCCTACTAATAAAACACTGAACGTCCACTGTCAGTCCCCTCAACCCTCTGGATGTCCACCTTTCAGCTCTGGATTTGCCTGGATCTTTCACACATACATGATTTCTACACACTTCATATACAAGACCACAGAGCAGGGGCCTGGAGAGACTGCTCTTGCAGAGGGCTAGTTTGGTTCCTGGCACTCGTATCAAGAGACTCCCAACCACCCGTAACCCCAACTCCAGGAGATCTGACGCTCTCTCTTCTGGCCTCCACAGGCACTGTACTGATGTGTACATACACAGAAACACAAAAACCAAAAATTAAAAAAAAATTCTGAAAAGACTGTGAGGAACATCAAGTTCATTACTGACTTCTGAACACAGCTCCCAGCCCTGCTGACTTCCCCTGGCGTTGGGATGAAATCGACAGCTAACAAAACCTACAGTGATCCATCTGCTGCTGCCTGCATCCCTGACATCATTTCCTGTCCCCCTGTGCTCTAACCACTATGTCAACCACACAACACCTGATTCTCTTATCCACCTACAATGTCCTTCCTTCAGCTTCAATTCTGATCTCACAGCATCAAGGAGAGGTCAGCTGATCATGATAAGGCTTGCTGCCCCTTCTTGGGACCTGTGTGAGCTGCAACATACACACTAGTCCACACGCACTGAGACATACAGCCAGGTCCACACCAGCTCCCTTGGTCACCATTATATCTGGAGTACTGCCTGGCACTAGGAAACATACTTTCATAAGAGTTCAATGGATGACAAGAAAAGGAAAAACCTAGGTGAGGTTGAAGAGCTGGTTGGAGAGGTAGGTAAGGTTGCTAACCCCACCCGTCAGGATCCTTCTAGATCATTTGTCTGACTTGCTTCCTTCACCTGACTTTCTCCTCATTTGCCAACTATGCACCCCACCTCTCGCTGGCTCGCCAACACAGGATTCCCACCTGCTTGCTGGAACTGTGGCTTGAGGAATGCCGGCTCTCATGAGCAGGGGTACATGTGCATGTTGGAGGCCAGTGGCCAATGCCAGGTATAGTCTTTGAACACCCTCTACCTTATCTTTTGAGACGAAGTCTCCTAACTGATCATGGCACTGACCAATTAGCTAGACCTGCCAGCAAGTACACTACACCGCAGGTATCTACCCAGCTCATCCTCTCCACCCCACTATGGATGTCATGCAGGCATTTTATGGACTGAGTCATTTCCCCAGTCCCAACCAGGGAGCTTTCCACTCATTCTCCAGGATATCATCTGTACCACACTGCGGGCAAACAACACAGATGCCTGCTGTTCTCTGCTGCTTCAGTGATGACCATCTCACATGGCCTCTTCTCCCACTCTAACCCTGGCAGGGCACAAACACTGCCTATGGCTCTGACTAGCTAAGGGGCCCAGGGTACATCACCAATCTCAGCTTCTGCACCCACTCTGTACTTCTGACTCTGCTGTTCAACACTGTCTGTCTGTCCTCTTTCTGCCTTACGCCGAGCAGACGACTCCAGCTGTCTACTATCAACTCCCAACCTCATCACTAGGTGTCTCAGTTACTTTTCTATTGCTATGAGAAAACACCATGACCAAAGCAACTCATCAAAGAAGGCGTCTGTTTGGGTTTACAATTCAGAGACCATCATCACTTCGGGGAAGCCCACCAGCAGATAGGTATGGTGTCTGGAGTGGGGAGCTGCAAGGTGAGGACTCACATCTCCAGCTACATATGGGAAGCAGAGAGAGCTCAGTGGAAATAGCCTGTGGCTTTTCAAACCTCAAAGCCCACCTGCAACTGCATACTTCCTCCAGCAAGGACACACTTCCTAAACCACTAAATCCACACTGAAGGTCAGGTATTCAGATGTGCAAGAATATGCACTCAAACCACCACACTAGGGCAAGGAAGTGGCACCATCTGTATACAGTTAACCTGTGAGGACCAATATAAGCTCAAACAGATAAGCAATGTTCTGTGTTCAACTGAAAATACTGTTTGTGCATAAAACATTTGATTACAGACAGCCAGGTTGTGTGTTACTCGGCTGGGAGTTGGCTTGGAAGAGGAGATGCAGCACCTTCAGCCTCCCAGGGCCAGGGCCTCAGAGACTGTATCCTTCTGCTGTCCTTCCCCCAGAACTACAGTAGGACAGAGTGAGAGAGATCTGCCTAAGAGACTGAGCTTCACAAAAAAGCATCTGGCCCAGGGTACCCTGCCTGCATCCCAGGAGTGCACACAGCCTGCATCCCAGGAGTACACACAGCTTGCATCCCATACCAGAAAGGAAAGAAAACCCTGAGCCAGAAAACAAAACCCTGCAGGAGCCAGCATACAGGTGCAGCCCTCAGAGTCTGTCAACAACTATAATCTCCACTGGTCCACAAGTGCTAAGCCAAATCCTTATGTCTGTGATGTAAAATACAATGTAGTCCCATCATCTCACCAAAGACTGTGGTTAACAAGACTCAATTTTACCTCTGGCAGAAAGTCCAATAGAAAGCTGGGCATGGGCATGGCACAACTTTAATCCCAGCACTTGGGAGGCAGAGGCAAATTCATCTCTGTGAGTTTGAGCCCAGCAAAGCGAGTTGCAGTACAGCCAGGGCTGCACAGAAAGACCCTGTCTCAAAAACTCAAAAAAGAAAAAGAAAAACAGCAAAACAAAGAAAGAAAAATCCAAAAGAATAAAGCTGATTGAAGAATCATCAACACACAAAACCACATTCACAGGATTGCAGCTTGGGCTCACCCCACACCTTATAGGCTTTTCTAAGACTTCATATATATATAAAACCTCAAATCCTAAAGCCCCCTAGGGCTGTGGACTAAAACTGCTCCCCTTTGGAGATGAAGAGCTGAGGCACCAGAGGGCAGGCAATGCCCAGAAGGGCCCTGCAGAGTCAGAGCCAGGGGCTGTCGCCTTCCAAGCCAGATGTCACCCTCTGATCAACACAGAATGCTGACAGGTATCCCCATCGCTGCTGTGGAAAAGACAGTTTTATGTAGCAGGAAATGGCACACATCATTTAGGCAGGCTGCTTGCTGTCCTTGTGGGCCATGGGAACTCTTAACAGCCACGTATGCAGAAATGGCTCTCCCTCCCTCCCACCAGGTCAGGGAACACACTTGCAGCTGAACGATATTATATTATTCTGAACCTGTGTGCCACAAAGCAGATGCCTGAAGTATGTCTAAGACAGTGGTTCTCTGTGTGTCTCGACCCCTTTGCCGGAACTCTATCTCCAAAAATATTTACACTACAATTCATAACAGTGGCAAAATTACAGTTATGAAATAGCAACAAAATAATCATATGGTTGGGGGTCACCACAATATGAGGAACTGTGTTAAAGGGTCACAGCATCAGGAAGGAAGCATCTGAGAACCACTGCTCTAGAAGGAGGAAAAACAGACTCCAAATTGTTTCCAGGAACTGGGGGTGGAAGTTCCTTCGGCTTGTGAATTATCTCTAAGAAGAGGCCTTTCAGAGCAGGGGAGACCTGAGGGAGGGGAAGGGAACACCCACATAAAATGGCCTGTTTTCAAAGGTTTAAAACCATTGGAGGAAGTCTCAACTCTCTCCCAATAGCTTCCAAACATCTGCACCGAAAAAGGGGGAGGAGGGTCAGCCTTTTCTGGGATCAAATAAATCTGACAGGTCAAGCTGTGCACTTGACATTCTGTGTGCTGTTCCCATCTCAGGTCTAAACAAAGGCAGGGAGTGTGGCTACAAGCAAGAGGAAGTGATAAACTGCTGACAACACAGCTCAGAGGGGTGTGTGTGTGTGTGTGTGTGTGTGTGTGTGTGTGTGTGTGTGTGTACACAGCCTAAGGCAGCAGAAGACAGACACACTGGACTGTGCAGCTCTCAAGTGGGTACCATTCTCCAGCTCATGTACTGACTTGTGTTCACTACACAAAAGAACCATTTGGCCATTTGGCCTGGAAAAACAGCAGCATGGGCCCCAATGATGGGGAGTGTAGAGTATAAATGCCCTAGGGTCCATGGGACCAGAGTCTGGGACCCAGCTTGAGGCTCAAGGAGGCTACGGACCATCTGTAATGAGAAAGTCAAGAGAGAATGAGAAAGAAAGATAGGCAGAGTTACTCTCCAGGGATAAAGAAAGGGCTTGGGCTGAGGGCTAGGAACAAGCAGGAATATAGAAGGTTTCAAATAAGAGAAAATTTGGAGATGATGGCTATCCTGTTTCCATGGAGAGCCCCAGAAGACCTTGACCACCATCCTCCAAACGATAGGCAAAACAAACAGCTACTGAAGGCTTCCTCCTCAGGAACTCACTGTCCTTACCACCCCCTGCTCAGAGAATTCAGAGATATGTGACTTTATGCATCCTCATCCCTTCCTGTTTGAGAAAGGCATGGCTCTGCCCACAAAACAAAAGGTTTCTGGGAGAAGCAGACATTTCCCTCTACATACAGGAGAGTCTGTCTGGGTCAATTTTTGCTGTATCATTAGGGACAGCCTCCCACCACCAGCCACAAGCTTTCTTGTGGCCAGATATTTCCCAATAAAAAACAATTCATACACCTTAAGATTTAACCTCTACTGCATTCAACCCAGTGATTGTTAGTATATTTATAAAATTGTACAGTCATAGCCACTGTTCAAGCTGAGAACATTTCCATCATCTCCCAAAAGAAACACTATCAGCTGTCACTCCTGGGTCCCCTTCTCTGCAGTGTCTTCCATTGATAACCTACTTTCTGCCTCTACAGATTTTCCCATTCTCAACTTCCATGTACATAAAATGGTCTGTGAATGATCCTCAGTACCACAAAAGCAAAAATTTAAATAAACATAACAGAAGAGAGCACATGCTATAGTTTTGTACCCGGCTTATTTCACAAAACATGCTTTCAAGGTTTATTCACGTTGCAATAGGCATGGGTACTTTATTGAGACATATGGTAACTATGGTAATGATGCATTTAACTTTTTAAGAAACTGCCAGACTGTTTCAAAAGAGCTATTTCAATTTACTTTCCCATCAGAGATTTATAAAGGTTGCCAACTCTCCAATTCTTCACCAACTCTCATCATACATTGTTTTATTATAGCTACATGTAGTAGTACCATAACTATGTTACCAGATTTTAGCATACAAACAAAACCAAATACCAAAGGATGGGGGGGAAAAAATCAGACTGAACCAAAGTATTGTTTACAGACTTTGATTATTTTAAGTACCCCCTTTGGCCAAATTTGTGTCACTCTATAATCTACTGAACTATTAAAAACTGATTCATTTGGCGGCTGGAGAAATAGTTCAGCCATTAAGAGCATGCACTGCTTTTACAAAGGACCAGATTCCATTCCCAGCACCTACAGTTCAGAACTGCCTGCAAACCCAGCTCCAGGGGACCTAATGTCTTCTGGCCTCTGCCGGCACCTGCACTCATGCATGCACATATTATCCACACAGAGACAAACATACATGTAATTAAAAGTAATGAAAATAGATCTCTTTTAAAATTTATTCATTTTAATGCCATCTTACAAACTTCTAAAGTCGTGGTATAATTTGCCATGATAAGTAAACACTGTAGCATGAAGCAGAGAAAGGCAAAATTAATTGTCTCATGAGCATCCTTGTGTAAAATTTCCAAGTGAAGAAAGTAGGCATGGCTGTTCTTCCTCTGACCTGGTCAGACCAGACAGGCAGGTGATTACGCCATGAATGAGTCAGTGATTCACAGCCACAGTCTGCCCTTCCTGTCACCTGTCTCCCAAACTTTAGAAATCCCTACCTTAGCCCTCATCACTCCTAAACAGAACCAGTGGATGAGATGCACCATGGCAGCCACCATGCTATTAACAGACACGCTCTGCACTGCTCTCATGTAAAGAAAGCCTCCTGGCTTGGTGGAGGGGTGTCCCCTCTCTGTGTTAACCAACTCTGCTCCGAAATTGTCAAATCCATCTGCCTGGCTGCAAGCACACCTGCCCTGCTCTACGGGTTTCAGCAAAAACAACTTGAAAAGCAAATACACGGAATGCGAATTACGGTGAAGAGCACCTGCCCTGGGAAGGCAAGTCCAGACAATACCATCCATGAGACGACAAAGCGCCTGGATGTCCTTTACCAACAGAACTGGCCCCAAGTGCAATTTTAAAAACACACATAGTATTGTCTGTGCTTACATGAAACGCAGTAGCTCTCTCACCCAGCCCCACACATGCTATTCACACATAAGTTAGATTTAACACACACACACACACAACTTGTAATAGCAAGTACATTTAGATACCTCCCAATTTCAAGGCTAATTATCATTTGTCGCCAGCCAAGCTCAAAGTACTGAATAGCATACAATATGAAAAGATAAATAGTGACTATTAAATGAGAAAGCTTCCCCCTGCCTCTGTGCCTGGGCCTTCCCATTTAGCTTGCAGACCTCAGTTCCAACCCTTCCACCAGGGTGAGCTGCCTGGCCCTCCACACCACAAGCCCCCTGCTGTGGGTCTTCACAGCACATCTCATTATGGGAGTGAATGTCCCAGTGCAGCCATGGCTCCACAAGAACCAGGTGTTTGGCTCACCACCATTCCCCCAACAGTGAGGACAGTCAAACACAGGGTAGGATTTTGTTTGTGGAATAACTGAGTTCAAATGTCCTGGGTTTTGCTTGATGTTGTGTAAGACTTGGCGGGTGCTGTAACTTAAATATGCTTTGTCTCAAACTCAGGTTGCAGTGTAGCCGCCATCCTGGTTCTGCTGGGAGGCTGGGCTTCTAGGAGGGGATTAGGCCTTTAAAAGAGATAATGCAGTTCTCATGGGACTGGATTAGTTACCAAGAGAGCATGTCATTAGATCGAGACACCAGGACACACACACCCAGTGGAGTTTTTGTTTTTCCATCCCCATACGATGCAATGAGGGTTGAGGACATCGCCAGACATGATCACCCAACTGTAGTTTTCAAGCACATGGAACTATACTCTAAATAAATGTCTTTGCTTTATCGACTGTCAAGTCTTGGGGCTGAAGAGATGGCTCAGTGAGAAAGCCAGTTTGCTGAGCAAGTACAAGAACTTGAGCATAAATCCAGCACCCATATAAGCCACACAAAGTCACACACACACACTTGTGACCCCACCACTGTGAGAGGAGAAAACAAGAGGATCCCTGGGACTGGCCAACTGGTCCTAATGCTGTAATGAAATAATTTCATGGTTGGGATCAACACGACATGAAGAACTGTATTATTTCATTACTACTTCATAACTTTGATTTTGCTGTTATAACAGTGTAAATATCTGTGAAAACTTTGATCTAATCCAATGAGATCGTGACCTCCAGGTTGAGAACCACTTCCTAATAACTGATGGTGGCCCAGTCCAGTCCCCCCTTTTCTTTCTATATAGCTTCCAGATAACTAAATGAGAAGCTGGCATCTCTCAGTAGCTTTTTTTTTTTTTTTGGGGGGGGGGGCACTGCTAGCCAGAGAAGACAGTGATGCAGGATAGAAGGAAGCAAAGAAACCAAGCTTGACTGACAGCTTAGCATGCTCCCCCTTATTCCTTATTTAAACCACCAAGAACCCTGCATTATCACCAAGGTGCAGACAAGACCTGCAAAATTTAGTCTACTGCTCCAAGACATGAAGCGGATACACAGGTGGACTGAAGTCAGGCAAATGTATGCACTAGATAAACAGGCTGGAAAGAACGGGCAAGAGAAACAATGCTACTCAGAAGGGCTGCTGCTTGCTAACCAGCTTCCAACTTGTACCATGAGGTAGGCACTACCAAATCACCAGTTCCTATGGTAGAATGGCGGCCTGGACAGGTATGTGATAGCTTGTGGCTGCCTACTACTGTTTGTCTGTGAAACATCTCCCATACATCTGTATGTTTGAACACTTGGTCTCCCCACTGATGGTGCTGTGTAGAAAGGTTACAAAACCTTATGGTATGGAGCCTGGCCAGAGGACATGGGCCACTAGAAGCAAGCTCTGAGGATGCTAACCCAGTTCTTGTCTTCATGCATCCTCCCTGTCTCCCTGCCATGCTCTCATTCCTGTTCCACAGATGTGAGCATGTGGGGCTCTGGGACCCCAAGCTCCTTCCACCACAGAGCTACCTGCCACCATGCTACCTCCCCATGTGATTCTTCTTGGTGACAGAGATAAGATAGTTAGCCATGCACGCTCACATCCAGAGCACCCTTTCCTTCCCTCCACCTCCCACCTGAGAAAGAACAGCATTATCAAGGTGTGGAGGAGAGAGAGATTGCATTTAGATGCAGTTAGTATCTACCATACGGCAGGATAGCACAGACTGTGAGCAGAGACCAATGGCTCAGCCCATGCTCCCTCATTTATACAACAGAGAAGACAATAATGATGCACAACAGGACCCCAGAGTGTATCTGAGGTGCCAGGTCACCTGGATTCAGGCATTGTTAACCCTAAGCAGTAACTGAACATTTTTGTGCCTCGGTTTCCTCCTCTAAACAATGGTGGTAGAAATGCTTCCTCATCTCATAGTACTATTATAAATAAAATGACTTGCTATAACAACTTAAAACATTCCTAGCACAGAACAAAACACAAATACATAAAAGCAATGTGTTTGAAGCTGGGGAGGAGGAGGTTAAGAGATGTGTCCCAAGATGAAGTGCGGAGTTTGGGATTTCGTGAGGGATGAATGTGATGACGGGGGCTGGTACAGTCAGAGATGACCTCAGAAAGCTGCTCAGTGACCCGTACGTGAAAGCACATGAGCTCGGTGGAGATGATGATCTCGCAATAGAAGAAAGAGGAAAAATGAGATGACAGGTGAGACCCATCAACAAAAAACAAAATAGATCAGAAGTGATCCCGAGAGTTCGGACCAGGCTCAAAGTCTACAGCAGACAGAAAATGATGGCATGATGGGGAGTGAGAAGTGTGGGAAGAGGGTGAGGTGATGTGTGTGTTACCTCCTGCACCTGCTGGGGTCACAGTGGCCATCAGTGAGTCAGAGAGCAGGCGGAGCCTGTGGGCTCTGGAACAGGTAACTGAGGGAGAGCTGGCCTCAAGGAGTCACCACTGATCACACGCTTACACAAGAAGGTGAAACAGAAGCCCAGCTATTGTTGTGAGAAGTCCAAGGATCAGTCTCCACTATCTCCCTTTTCCTTGTGAGGAAAATGAGGCGGGCAGAGGTACTAAGAAAACTGCTGATAAGACATAGCCACAAAGTGGTGGAGCCAACCAGTCTTGATGGCCAGGTTCTTTCAACCCCAGAACCAGAGGCTCAGACAGAGTAGCCAGACATGAAGGAAATGTGTCAGAGTTCCACTGCAAATTATCAGTCTCTACTGGGGCCCGCACCATCTCTAACCAGCAATGACACTCAGCAGATCAGAGACAGCCTATGATATCCTGAAAGTTCCCAAGCCCTCTCCCCCAACCCTCCTGACCTATGGAAACAGGGATGGAATCACAAGTCTCCTGTTCCAGTTAGGTTTTTGTCAAAATGACACAAACTAGGCATCTGGGAATGGGGACCATCAACTGAGGAATACCTCTATCCGATTAGCCTTTGAGCATTAGTCTGTAGGGCATTTTTTTGTTTTTTATTGCTAACTGATGTTGGAGGGCCCAGCCCACTGTGGGCGGTTGCCTTCATAGGCAGGTGGGCCTGGGCTCTGTTAGTAAAGTAACTGAACAGGCCAGTAGGAATCCTTACCCCACAGTCTCTGCTTCTGTCCCTGCCTCCAGGTTCCTGACTTGGCTTCCCTCAGCAGAGGACTGTCACTTAAAAGGTTAGACAAAAGAAACCCTCCTTTCCACTTTTGTTTTGGTTAGGGTTTCATCACAGCCACAGAGCAGTGAAGTAGGACACCACCCACCAGACAGTGCTGAGCCTTCCTCTGTACTTCATGTAGGTCACCTTAGAAGCTTCATCTGTAACAAATGTCAACCTTCAAAGTCCAGGACACTCGTTCTGGTGTCACTGTAGCTGAACAACTCTGTAGCACCTGGGTCTAGTCATCCCTACCCCCACCTCATCGTCTGGACACAAACTTCACTTTTTAAAAAGAAAATATTTCCTCATGACATTGACTGTGCCTTACACAAAATGGATATCAAACAAATAACAAAATATAATATACTGCATCATATAACATAAACTATAATAATGTTACCAATGATATCATTAGTAGATAGTAGGAGAAAAAAATGATCAGGGATATTTCCAGCACCTTCCACCTCACCCACACTGGACTCAGAAGGTGTCTGGGCTTGCGGCAGTAGATCTTAGCTAACCCATTACTTTTCGAGAAGCAATATATTTAGAATCCTTTCCCCCCATAACTGATGGTTACATAAACAAGAAAAGCTTAGCAGGAGTTTCAATGAGTGTTTCATCTGCACATGCAGTAAAGAACATCCTCCAGCCTTCAAACATACCTTCCCAGAAACCTTTGCAAAGCTGGCTGACTTTTCCCTCAGAAAACCAAAATACCCTCTGTCTGAACAAGGAACGAGGGGGTGGCAGGAAGAGGCCATCAGTTCCCTTACAAACTAAGGATGGCAGCTTCCCAATCATGACATTCTGAGGTCACTCAGCAAGCCAGACACACAGGTCTCAACATGCCCTGTCGTTAGCAGGATGCCTGCCACAATAGCTGAGAATATTTTATTCTTTCGAAAGCAAGGGATGGAGAAATCATTAACCCATGAAAAATCTGAATGCCTGCCAAGAGCACAAAATAAATAAGAAAATCAGAGAAACAAGTAACAAAGTATTTAGTCTTAATATTATGAAGTTCCAGTATCAGAAAATTCACATATATGGAACATAGAGAGGACAGCCCATTCCACTGAAATGGGACAGCATAACCCACAGTCCTGGGGAGCTGCAGACTGCTCCCTTTACCTGTCATAGCTTTGCAATCAGTCGGGCCACAAGCCACTGGTGGCTACAGGGTCAATGTCTTGACACCGATAGAAAACCCAATTTTACATAAAGCACCCACTTTAGTTTCAAACATCCACTGCATTCCAAAAAACAAAAAAAACCCACCCTTAAAACTTTTCTGTCACTGACCAATCAAGAATGAGTGCAGCTTCCTAACAAAAGGATTTCTACTTGGATGGTGATCATTGGTTTTTATATATACATGCACACACAGAGATATATATCATAAATTCCTCTATAGTATTCAGTACACCTTCAAAGTATCTTCAGTGTTAGGATTTTGAGACCAGCTACAGACAACTCATCAGATCGATGAGTTGGGAACCATGAAAAGTAGCCCTGGTAGGACTGGGGGACATCATGGCCCCTCCCCCTCATTATGCACAGACCTAATGTCCTAAGGAAAGACCAGCTCTCTGTATTTCCATGTCTTACCAGGCCCCCAATATGCCAGTGTGATTCTCTCATTTTCCTGTTACAGTCAACAGTAGATACGGGTGGCAATAACTGGAAATCATCCCTGCTCTCTCATAAGGCTTCAATACAAATAACAGGGTGAAATTGCATTGAAAAAAATCACAGGCTTTAAAAACCTAGCCCATGATGGAAGCCAAATTCCTCTCCTCCTCCTCCTCCTCCTCCTCCTCCTCCTCCTCCTCCTCCTCCATGCCAGCTTTCTCCCACAATACCTTACTGCTTGCCATTGAAATAAGCTACATGGCTGTACCACAGCAGCGCCTGCTCTCATGTGCCTTGAGAACTTTTCTTCATCCCACATAGTTTCCGAGGCTTCCCCTCCTCTATGGGGTCCTCTCTTAACATCCCAACATCTGCCCCCTCCCTCTCGGCAGTCTTGGCCCCGTCCTCTGCCATCCTGGACCTGGCATCGGATGGATATTCATCTGCCTGACTCTCTCATAAAATAAATGGCTTCAGGGCTGGCGCCATGGCATGTATCTGTGTCCACAGTACTAGGTGCTTCAGATGGCTACAGTTCAGCTCACAAATGCATGAAACATTTGCTTTCTTCTTTATAAAGCTAATACCAGAGCTGAGGAAAGAGTTCAGTGGCAGAGTGCCCACCTAGCACATACAAGGCCCTAGGTTCAGCCATCACAAGAAAATACACACACACACACACACACACACACACACACACACACACAGACACACACTCTCTCTCTCTCTCTCTCAAATATATAAGCCTACAAAAACAGAACAAAACAAAACAAACAAACAAAAAAAACCTGCCTGGGAATAAAGCCCAAACTTCCAAGTAGTCTTTTATAAAAAAAATAATAAAAAAAAAAAAACCTGCAAAAATAACTCTCCCTCTGCTAGACTGGATGTTTTAAGTCATCTGGGGTTCTTTCTCCTATAAATGATCTTGACACCTAGCCATGCATCATGGTGCATGAGGCAGCTATAACTGTGCAGTTGGAAAAACATTCTGCTTGGGAGGAAGAAACTCCATCTGCCAAGACACAGGAAAGCTGGCCAAATGGGAATGTCACATGGACACTGGGAAAGCAGCTTCCCTGGCCTCACCTTCAGAGCCTGTGATCATCTGCCAAGCTCCACTCCTCAGTCCTGTAGGTTAAAACTTTCTTTTTCAAGAGAGCAGTGTTTATAACAGGAGGAGGAGGAAACAGAGGTAGCTAGCTCAGTAGTCAGGCTCACTGCTCTTCCAGGGGAGCCAGCTTGGTTTCCCAGTGCCCATATAATTCCCTCTGCCTTTTGTACCTACACACAAATGGTACACATAAAACACATGCACACCCGTAGAAATAAATAAATAAAATAATAAAACAGGGGAGGGTGAACTTTTTTCTTTGTAGTCTTTCAGGACTCAGCTACCCTTTACTTCCCAAACAGATGGGAAACTGGAGTGAGGGAGAAAGGAAAACAAGTCAGGACATAAAACCCACGGCTCCCAATAAAGGTGACAAGAGTTAATTTTCTCTCCGGCTTTTCTACTGTAACCTCAGTTTCCATGCTATCCATGTTGGGCAAATGAACTGTAAAAATGAGGGTCTCACATTTCTGTCAGGGGGTACCAGGTTCAGTTCCTAAGTGGGGTTATAACTTCAGGAATGTTAGCCTGACCTCATGAGACAGCCTGAGCCAATACTGCCAGCTGTCCCTTCTCAAGCCCCAGCTGGAGCCCCCAAAGTAGGGGCCTATTAAAAATAACAAAGTGAGGAGCTCAGCTGCTCAGCTCTAACTCAATCAAGCATGGGAGAAAGAGGGGGCAATCGTTTCCATATTCCACATAAACACAGAACAGCCAGGAATGCATGAGTCACCCAGGGCTGACAATGATTACTACTGAGCCCCCTGCTAAAGTTAAGAAGCACGTAACAAGAACCCAAAACCATGGACATCCTAGCCAGGAAGCATGTCTGCTTACCTATTTCAAAATAGATTCTTTAAACAATAATAAAAAATGTGTGGAATTTTAATTTTCCTTCACTGCTGATGGAGAGGAGGCACCTAAAAAAAGCCTTTTTAATTAAAAACTTGTGCTGCCAAAGTAACGTGAGATTTCACACGTGCAGTTTACTGTAAGTGTATGTTATTGCTTCCCCGGACACCTCACTGTGGGAAAGGTTAATGTTGTGACTGGACAGATTCTGCACTTACTGAACTGTAGTGGCTGTGCTGGGGGAGGAACAGAAAGAAAACGTAGAATGGTTGGGATTCCAGAAGGGTAAGCTGAAGGAAAGCACACTTATTCTCTGCTGTGGATCAGCAACAGAGAGTTATCATCTGTGGAGAACAGAGTTGAGAATTAAGAACCACTGCTAGGTCATTCCATTTAAGCAAAATGAAAAATAAAAATACTAAGGGCAAGTCTAAAATAGAGCACATGGAAGCTGGAGAGCTCATATTCATGGAAGCTGGGCACTCATTCCATGTGGTACAGCACTGTCTCCATGCTACAGGCATGAAAGCAGGTTCCAGCCAAGGTACCAGTAAGAGTTAGAAGGATTCCAGATGGGGTCGTCCAATCTGCCCCAGGCTTGCCCTGTCTTCTCTCTGCAACAGATGCCACAGTTTTGATGGTGAATGTTGTCACAAACACCAAGCATTAAAAGTGCAGACTCCAGCTTGGCACTGTTGAGAGATGGTAGCTCCTTTAAGAACTGGAACCTAGTGGGAGTTTTGTGGGTCACAGGAATTATGACCGTGAAAAAAACTGAGATCCCAGCTGCTGCTTCACTCTCTTGTCTCTCAACCATGAGTGGGTCCACCATGGTACCCTGAACTCCTGATGCACTGCCATCTCAATGTTGCTTCCCCAGTGAGTTACCACTCCAGCCTCAAAATAATAGGACCAACCAAGTATGGGCTGGAACATCTAAAACTGTGAATCCAAGCAAATCCTTCCCCATTTTGATATTACTTATCTCAGGCAAATGTTACAGTGCAGAGAAACTAACTGGGCAAGAACAGTTCCTGTCCTAGAGTGTAACTACCCTGGGAAAAACTTGGACTCTTCAGATCTGAAAGAAGACAGGCACTGGGGAGAGAGTTAGCTTTCTGCCTTGTTCCCTATAGGATCAAACTGACCAATGCTTAAGGAGTAGATAGAATTTAAACCTATATCTGAAGCATTGTAGAAGCACACAAGCTCTCCCGGTCAGAGTTACTAACATTACGAGCGACGTCATAAGCCATAACCTTTCTCTCAAGACCTTGAATGCCAGATACAGTCAACTCGGCATGAAGCTGCCATATTTAGTGACTAGATGCACTTTATAAAGCCACGTAGCCAAAAGCTTTGAGGAATTCCTGAGCTTTCTTAACTGAAGCAAACAGCTCCAGTAGAATATCCGGGTACCTCATCGTGTCTTTCTCCCCTGACTCGGGAGCACTCAGTCCTAAACAGGATGGTTTCATCAATCCCCTCCCCTCAAGGCTCAGGGATCTATGTGTAAGAAGAGCCAGAAAAACTATAAGAGGCAGAGGTGATAGGTGACTCCAAAGAGACAGCACCATGCAGACACACCAGGACATACAAGCTCAGAGACTGTGGCAGCACAGACAACAAACACCTACATGAGCTGACAAGGGGAAGGGAACACAAAGGGCCCACCTTTAACCAGGAAGCAATTCCAAGCTGATAGCTGCCACAAAGAGAAAACCAGGGGGAGTGTCACTGGGTTTATCAACCCCACTCCAGGGCAGGCCCATGCCTAGGTGCAGCTGACCAACACAAAACAGACTCCCATGTTTTGTTTTGTTTGTTTTGGTGGACTTTTTGTTTCCTTTTGTTTGGGCATTTTTCTGTGTTTTACTTGTTTATGTTTGTTTGTATTTACTTTTTTGTTTTATTTTGCCTGAAAGAGAAAATGTGAAGTTGAGTGGGTAGTGAAGTCCTGGGAGGAATTGAAGGAGGAGGAAAAAAGATGAATATATTATATGAAAAAAATATTTAAGGAAAAAGAAAAGTTTTTCTGCCTTGAGAAATTACTCTCTTTATGGCATCAACTGGTAATGCAAAATAGGCAATGTAAGGCCTGTGCCTTTAAGAGCAGAGAAGGTTAGGGTTCTAGGCACAGGGTACCACGTCCTCATAATGACATCATCTTTACACCATGGTTTTATGCACATTTATGTTTTGCTAATCTGAAAGGAGATGGGACCACGGGTTGTATACACCTTCAGAGTATGGAAGGAAAAAATGGTGGCAGGTGGCTATCAAACTGTAAAGCCGAGAAGGCATGCCGCCTCTCTGTCTCAGCAACACAGAGGTCATGACATCATTCCTACAGCAACTGCTACTCCAGGGACAATTGCTACTGCACATCAAGGCATGGCCAGAAATGTCAGGTCCAGGGCTGCTGGAGCTTGGCAAACTCAAACATACAAGACTATTTTAACGATTTGTCATCAGATGCTTCCTATAATGCCTGAGCCCACGACAGTAAGAATATAATGCACAACCCTATTTCTCCTTCCAATCCTGGGTCCTACTTCTCAGTAACAAAATGGGAAGCTGTTACCTTGCGCCACCCCCACCCTGTGTGTGTGTGTGTGTGTGTGTGTGTGTGTGTGTGTGTGTGTGTGTGTGTGTGTATACATATGTAGAGGTCTTTCTCAGCACTCTCTCCCTGCTCCTTACTTTTTGAGACAGGGTCTGTCACCAAACCTGAAGCTAACCAATAGGTTAGACTGATTAGCCAGTAGGCCCCAGGGATCCTCTTGTCTCTGCCTCCCTAGTACTTACAAGAATCCACTGCCCCACCTGGCTTTGTATGTGGATGCTGGGGATCAGGGCTAAATCCTGCTAGACAAGAACTTCAACTCTGCGTCCCTAGAGCAATGTTCCTTCAGAAGGCTTTGCAAAAGCATGACGAAGACTTGGGAAAAATATTCCCCACATGCTTCATTCATCTTCTCAAAGACCTCAAAGATGACCATCAAGCCACCTCTCACCTAATATCCTAGCATGAAACATGACTAGATGTTCTAAGCAGAACTGGTGTGTGTTGCAGTTTCTTGCAGATGATCAGCTCCCCCTTGCCAAAATGATCCAAGATATCCCACCAGGTACCAGTCAGCCTGACAAAACAGCATCCAGAGGTCCCTGTCTAGACAAAGTGTGTGGCCACAGGACCCACCTGCTTAGATGTCTCTTAGGAGCAAACATTTAGATCTCCACACAGACATTCAAATTATGGATGAAATTAATTGGCTTTGGTGACATAAAAATACTTATAAAATGATTTGGGTTTGTCTAGATATAGTGATGGGAAAAGCTTTAGGACAGAATTCAACGTAAAAGTACCACAGGGTCAGATTCAAACTATGTATTAATCTGTTTCTATAAAAGAAAACAATGATATATGAGTAAGTATAAAAATGTACAGAAATGTCTAAGCCGGCTTCTGGAAGATGCTGGCACCCATTCAGAGACAGAGATTAGCAGGGAGGGAAGTGGGCTGTCTTTTCTAAGCTGTCTGGAGTTAGGTTGCTAAACGTTTTACAAAAGAGCCTTGCTGGGTATAAAGATGGCTCAGCAGGCTGAATCACTTACTGCAAAACTTAAGGACTTGAATTCAGTCCCCAGGTCCCACACGGTGGAAGCAGACAACTGAGGCTGAAAAGCTCCCACCAGAGCTCCACACGAATCCAAGGTGTGCAGGAGCATGGGTGACACTCGTGCATACACACACACACACACACACACACACACACACACACACACACTTTTTTAATTTCTAAAGAAAGCACTTCTGATTATCTGATAAGTAAAAATAAAATCTACAGGCAACTAAGGACAAAGGCAGGGAGGGACCAATGTCTGGAAACAAATGGCATTCCAGAGCCCCACTGTTTAATCAGAGGCTTTCCCGTTGACATCCCTGTGGTTGCTGAACACTGTGTGAGGCTGCACCTCGGCCACTGTGCTCCTGGCAGCTGTTTCCTATCCTTCATCCTGTTTCCTCCAAGGCCATGGAAACTTCGAGGTGGTTCCGTCTGCTTCCAGGAGCTAAACATGCAAAGCTGCATCCACACCTTCACCACCTAGGCTTCTTGGTTGAAGGGCAGGAAGTCCCTCCCATACAAACACTGTGGTAGGCTTCTAAAACAAAATATCCTGACCCTCCTCCCTGGTCACACCCACACCACTGAGCCTCTGACACATGACTATAAACACAAGTGACACCAGTCACCACAGTTCAGTCACCTTCTGTAGTTCTCTGTAAGGTTTATTCTGTGTCTGCTCTAAAACACGCTAGAGCAGTGAACAGTGTGACCACAGACTATTGATTTCTGCTGCCTAGTTCGGTTAGTCATTGGCTGGCTGGTCAGTCGGTCGGTCAGTTAACTGGTTGGTTGGTTAGTTGGTTGGCTGGCTGGTTGGCTGATCGGTCGGTCGATTAGCTGGTTGGTTAGTTAACTGGTTGGTTGGTTAGTTGGTTGGCTGGCTGGCTGGCTGGTTGGTTGGTTGGCTGGCTGGCTGGCTGGCTGGCATGGCTTTTGCAATGCTCATACAAGAACTAGACAGAGCCTTATACATACTAGGCAAGTACTCAACCACCAAGCTACACCCCCCACACCTGCTGACTCTTAAGGTTCTTTGCCTATGAGGCTCTGTGGGCTGCCTCTACATCTGGCTGGCAAATCCTTTTCATCCTTTAAAACCACCTCCAAAGACCTTCACTGTGTGTTTCTCCCAACAGCTCCCAGCCCTATGCACATGCTCACTGCATTACAGAATTACCAGGCGACATGTAATAATCAGCACTGTGTCTCTTCCCCGAGGGACTGAAAGCCCTTTGGCACCAAACCCCACAAAACCAGACACTGTGCCTGGTACATCACGAGCATTAGAGCTGTGATGTGGTACACTATTGCTGATGGGGAGAGTTTTTAGGGGTACTACTGCTGATGGGGCGGGTAGAGCTTTATAGGGTTAGGGCCAAAGGAATCGGAAGCAGCAAGCACAATTGGGGAATGGGGAAATAGAAATATCTTGAACGTGGAGCTGGAACATTCAGTTCTATTCTTCAGTTTAGACACTCCATCGTGCCACATAACTGCCAGGGTCACAGTCCCTTAACTGTAAAATGAAACAAGGTATTCAACTCTGAAGAACAGCACCTAGGGTGGATGGTCTAAGGCCGTCTTCACCTCTCAAAATTTACAGTTGAGGGGGAGGGTGGCAGAGCTGGACTCACAGCCTCAGAAAAAGTGCCCTCTCTTACATTCATTCCCCAAAGTCAAGAAAATTCCCATTTTCCTAACAGGTGGGCTGACTTACAGTTCACAGACTTACAAAAGATCAAATCTTAGCATCGCCTGATACTAACATGCCTCCAGGAATTGGACTCTCTTTGTTCTCCTCCTCTCAAATCTAAGTATAATCTCTCTCTCTCGCTCTCTCTCTCTCTCTCTCTCTCTCTCTCTCACACACACACACACACACACACACACATACACACACACACACACACACACACACACACACACACACACCCGGGGGGAAGGGGGGGCAAGAAAGACGGACAGAACAGAAAACTCGAAAACTCGTAAAGTCTAAGTATTAAATGTAAATTTAGCCCCCAGGAAAACACTGAAAGCATGTTAGCCACACAGGCTACCAGCCGTGGTCTCATATCACAGCAGCCAAGGGAGGCTTTGGCCAGGCACACCACCCCGAACTGCCCGATACCAAAGGCTAGCTGGCTCTAAGTCTCTGTCTGATGTTTTGTGTGCATGTCTTTTTAAGCGGTGAAAGCAAACAGCAGAGTTTGAAATCTGAGAGCATCTCAGATACGCTGAATGTGAACCTCCTGAATGGCTCAGGTCTTCCCAGAGTTCTAAAGTTAATTTACTGTTAGAGGGAGGGGAGGTTGGTCGCCCCCCCCCCACCTTACAAATGTACTTTCCTAACTGCTACTTCACATAGAAAGAGCAGGTTGAAATGGGCCTAGGAGACTGCCTGCTGACTGACTCAAGGACTGGAGAGCCTTTTCTCTGCCTGTTGAGATTATTCCCATTCTACAGCAATCACTGCTAAAGTCCTATTCTAGAAGCAACCACTTCAATCAAAACACCTACCTCAGCTGTGGACAGGCAAACCAGGTCAATGTTTAAACTTTTCACGTAACCTGCCTCCCAAAGCAAACATCAGGCCTGAGCTTTGTTTATTAGAAATTTGGGTTATTTTCTGTCAGTTCTGTGCCTAATCATTCTTAACACTCACCTAGCCGAGCAACTTTTTTCTTGACTAGGGTTCCCAGTACAGATGCTTCTATGACGCCACAGGGACCAACCCTTCATAAGACCAAGGCACTCCCCTTTTGAACGAGTAGCCAAAGCCCTTTGAAAAGCTGGCAAAGTTCTGTGACTCGGACACAGAGGCTGTGAGTGGTGACTAAGGTGCTGCTGCAGCCACAACCATTCTGACAGCTATTCATTCCCACAGAGCTCACAGGCGCTGATCTGACGAAATGATTTCTTGGCTGTCTTCCTCAACTGAGCTTGGCAAGACTGAGCACCCTGTATGTGGTGCTGTTCCACCAGGGCGATTACTCAGGGTGTACACACTCCACCATGGACGCACCGCACCCAAATGCCACTATCACACCCACCAGTTATCAAGAGCCTTGGTGAAGCAGAAACTGGTTGAGCCTCGGAAACAGACTCTGAGAAACCAGAAATACGGCCTTGCAGGGCACCTGACGTGGATGCTTCCCCTCTGCTGACAAATGTCAAGTCTCAGGACACTGTCAGTGGAAGAACCAAGGGGAAGCATTTAGGAAATCATCCACCTCGAGGAAGCTAAGAGGTACAATTGGCCTCCCGGTAGCTCAGAACAATGCACAAAGTCCATATGATCTTGTTCTCTCCCTCACTCTTCTGAGATGTAACTTACTCTCTGTGGAGAGCAGGACATCCTTGTTCAATGTGAAATTATGAAATTGAGGCTGTCTGGTTGAAGAGATGAACTGTCTCTGCCAGGATAGATAAGCACATCAGGTTCCCTTTAAGAAGCCATATGCTATATGGATGCTGGGACCAAAGCTCACTCAACTCTCAACACAAACCATGGAAGTTCAGTAATGGCCTGGCACATGCAGGTGGGGCCAGTCACCCACCGTGAGTGGTCCATAACCACTGTGTGACACTGCAGCAGCCACAGAGAAGGGGGGAGGGGAGAGGAGGGAGAGAGAGGAGACAGGCATAGAGACATGGAGGAATTAGGTATTTTTCTCTCCAGAATAGAGTTCTCTATACCTCTATAGCAGGTAATTAACCACAGGCCTCTGTGCCTATATGCCAGATACATTCCAGTAAGAAGCATGACCCTAAGAAGCTGACTTCTACTATGTCAGAGACTTTGAAGGTTGACCTCAAACTGGATCATGTGGCAGGTCTTCATCTGCTAACCAGAGACTGTCCTTGACCATCTCAATAACCAAAGGCAATACTACTTGCATTGGAGGTGAAGGTGATCTCCACTGAACAACAAAAAAATCAAGTTAACCAAGTAGACTACGGGCCTTCCTCCTAGCTGAGAGGGCCCCACACCCCACCCCCTTCCATTCTCCCACCCCCTACCCTAACCCCCCACCACACTGTTCCACTTTATAACTTCAGCAGTCTGGAGAGAGAACAGGATGGAACCCTAAACAATGCAACCTGTTGTTACAAGAAAATTAAGATGGGCTTATGGGCTTCTAAAACATTGTAGTTACACAGTTACCACCAAGGATGATAATTATCCACGCTGAGCCACAAAACTGTCTGGGGAGCTTCTGATGGCAATTAGGTCATTAGGAGGGCTGATCCCACCTCTCACCGCTTCCTCAAACCTACCACTTACCACCGCAGCACTTCATACAGCAGCCTGGTCAGAACTGTCCTGACTTCCTAAGGTTGCTTAACCATATTTCCAGTTTTCCTTCCTTGTTATGATGCTTAAAAAATGTTTCTCTCTTCTTTGATTCATAAGACTGCAATTTTCAGACACAGAATTGTTGACAACAGAACCAAATTTCACCTATCATTTCAAGCTAATTTTAAAATAGAAAAACATTTAAAATATTTTAAAATACCAATATGCAAGGGCTGGAGAGATGGCTCAGAGGTTAAGAGCACTGACTGCTCTTCCACGTTCACTTCCCAACACCCACATGACAGCTCACAACCATCTATAACTCCAAGATCTGGCACCTTCACACAGACATATAGGCAAGCAAAATGACAAAGCACATAAAATAAAAATAAATAACTTTAAAAAAAAAAACAATATGCATGCCCTCCTCTTACACATGTGTCCCTGTCCTGTGCATGTGATGTGGATGTTTTGTGTGTGTGTATGGGGGGGGGGTGTTGTTAGGAACAGAACCCAGGTCTTTGCACTTGATTAAAAAACTAAAATATTCTTACAAGAATTTTACTTTTTTGGGGCTGGAGAGATGGCTCAGTGGTTAAGAGCACCATCTGCTCTTCCAGAGGACCTGGGTTCGTTTCCCAGCACCCACATGGCAGCTAACAACTGTCTGTAGTTCCAGTTCCAGGCAAACACCAAGGCAAATAAATAAATAAAGTTTTTTTTAAAAAAAAAAAGAAAGAATTTTACTTTTTTAACATAAAGAAATAAGAAAAAATACTCTCAATGTAAACATGAGCAAACAGATACAAAAAGATTACAGAACAGAATCATGTGTTGCTGAAACAAACAGATTAACCAGTATTAAACAGGTGCTTAGAGCAGCTATGCATGCCCTCAGGATGGTCAGAGATCATGGTGGGGAGGAGTGGAGAGAAGCAGACATTTTGGGACTTTTTAAAAAAACAGTAATTGCTAAAAACTAAAATTCTACTCTCTAAAATAGTTTCAAAACCACATTCCACTGAATTATAACTCCAGGCTGACAATGGAGGTTTCCCAGAGCTGAGTATATGCTTAACCCTGAGAAAGCAGCAAGGTCAGACATGTTGGAAAACAACATTGTGAGACACAGGCAGCCACACTTCTCAGAGGTGGCCCCCAAGTAGCCTTTATATCCAGCCTTAATCAGGATCTGACAGTCTGAGGTGTAAACTGTATCCTAAGGAGTCCAGGAACCCTAACATGGACACCGCCATGGCTAGGGATAATTGGGTGACTCATCTGAGCCAGGGTGTGAGATGGTTACAGCAGCATTCTCTGTCCTCAGAGTTTGAGTAAAAGTCACTCTGGTGTGCACAGGTATGTGAGTATGAAGACTGGGTACGAAGTACATCAA
>PVIH01008735.1:0-70359 GCA_004025045.1 Sigmodon hispidus
AAAAAAAAAAAAAAAAAAAAAAAAAAAAAAAAAAAAAAAAAAAAAAAAAAAAAAAAAAAAAAAAAAAAAAAAAAAAAAAAAAAAAAAAAAAAAAAAAAAAAAAAAAAAAAAAAAAAAAAAAAAAAACAAAAACAAAAACAAACCTTTACTCACATTTAACCTCCCAGAAAACACAAACCAGGGTGGGTTATTTGAATCTACCAGACTAATGGTCTTCTCTAACTAACCCTTACACAAATGCTAAGTGAGCCCTGATGAGATCATGAGACCTTCAGGATCCTGAAGAATTTGGCATCTCCAGAGCAAAGACTGTTGCCAGAGCTTTCTGTTTGAGGAAGCCTAGCTGAGGAAGGATGCGATGCTAGACAGTCTGCCCAGACTCTCCCTCCTGCTTCCCAGGGAGTGGAGGTGGGCAGATGATGGGCAATGCACAGAGGAGGGATCAGGGGACTGGAGAGATGGCTCAGAGGTTAAGCACACTGACTGTTCTTCCAGAGGTCCTGCGTTCAATTCCCAGCTACCACATGGTGGCTCACAACTATCTATGATGACGTCTGGTACCCTCTTCTGTATACTGTATACATAGTAAATAAATAAATCTTTTTAGGAGAAGAAGAGGAAGAAGAAGAAGAAGAAGAAGAAGAAGAAGAAGAAGAAGAAGAAGCAGATGACAAGTGGTAGGACCACAGAACCAAGCTAAGTTCATCATGAAGGGGCATGGGTACTTCAGAACTGTAGGGGAAAAATAATTAAGCTTGAACCAAAATGCGCCATTTTCTCATGATAACTGGCCCCAGCAAGTTCAGAAGAGCTATATGAATTGGCCCTGTCTCAATCAGGGTTACAGTTGCTATGACTAAACACCATGAGCAAAAACAACTTGGGGAGGAAAGAGTTCATTTGGCCCACACTTCCAAATCACTGTTTATGATCAAAGAAAGTTGGGACAGGAACTCAAACACAGCAGGAATCTGAAGGCAGGAGCTGATTCAGAGGCCATGGAGGCTTGCTTCCCATGGACTGCTCAGCCTGCTTTCTTGTAGAATCCAGGACCAGCAGCCCTGGGATGGTGCTGCTACAATGGCCTGGGCCCTCGCCCATCCATCACTAATTTAAAAAATGTCCTACAGCTGGACCTTATGGAGACCTTTTCCTCAGTTGAGGTTCCCTCCTCTCAGATGACCATAGGTTGTGTCAAACTGACATAAAACTATCCAGCACCAACCCATAACCACAAGAAAAGATGATAAAGTAACCAACTAGCTACCCACCCACCTACCCATAAGCACCAAGTACATATGGCTCCTCAGATAAATTTACTTATTTTACATCCCATCTGATAAATTTCTTCATACTACCCAACTCTTGGCTGCATTCTGTTTTCATCCATTCTGATACTCAAATGACAAAGCAGAAATAGCTGAGAAAGACGCCAGAGGCTTCTGCTAAATTAAACCCGTGACCACTAACGCCAGCTGGCTTTTTAGTTCTGCCTAGCAGTCAAACAGTATTTCCCTAAACCATGTACCACTCTTAATGGTCCCTCTCCTCAAACTTCCAACACCTTGCCATCCTCATTCTCAGTTGATATCAAATTTGACAAAGAGTGAAAAACCAAAAAAGGGGCTGGAGAGATGGCTCAGAGGATAAGAGCACTGACTGTTCTTCCAGAGGACCTGAGTTCAATTCCCAGCAACCACATGGTGGCTCACAGCCATCTATGATGACATCTGGTACCCTCTTCTGTACACCGTATACATGATAAATAAATAAATAAATAAAATTTAAAAAAATAAAAGATGAAGAAAACTATAAACCAGCTTTATTTTAAATAGTTTGCATAAAAATATTAGCAAATAAAGTTTAATAACATAAGAAAGAAGTTATGATCGAATGATTTCTAGATTCAGTCTAGAAATGGAAACAAGCACAAATCAATACAAGGAAATCTATGAATGTGACTCACCACATTTATACACCAAAGGAAGACACCCCCCCCCAAGAAAAGTGCAGTAATTCATTGAAAAGAATCAGAAGTAAGATAATTCAATGGGGATCTAACTCAGGGGCAGAGCACTTGCCTGGCAAGCATAAGGGCCTGCTTTGAATTCTAACACCCCTCCAGTGCTCCTCCAAAATCAACAGGGTTGCACATGGTGATGTATACCTATAATCTCAGCCCCAGGGAGCAGAGGCAAAGGGATGGCAAATTCAAAGCCCCTCGAGGCCTGGAACCTGGTCACTATTCTAGAGGACTGGGGTAGCTCACCAGTACCTGTTAACCTCAGCACCAGAGGGGATCTGATGCCCTCTACTGGCCTCCTAGGGCATTGCATGCTGTGGTTCTCGACAATACATAGTCAAAACAGCCATACACATAAAAGCTTTTCTTTTAATTCAGTAATAAGAATGATTACTAATCTTTGCACTTGTGAAGCAGAGAGGCTGACAGAGCTCTGTAAGATCGAGAGCAGCTTGGTCTACATAGTGAGTTTCAGGACAGCCAGGGCTATATATGTGGAGACCCTATTTCTGAAGATAGCAACAACAAATGATTGAACATTTAATATACAAAAGTCTACCAGAGTCTCACCAGTAACTTGTTAGGAAAGCCTGGACTAGAAATCCCAGCACTGGCAGGGCAGTGGTGCATGCCTATGATCATTCTTCTTAACCCGCACTCTTCCACCTCCACCGTGCACTTGGGAGGCAGAGGCAGGCAGATCTCTGAGTCTGGTCTACAGAATGAGTTCCAGGACAGCTAAGACTGTCTAGAGAAAATTGTTTCTAGAAAAGCCCTATCTTGAAATAACACTGCCTCCAAACAAAAGAAAAGAAAGAAAGGAAGAGAAAAGAGAGAGGGGGGAGGAGAGAGGAAGGAAGGAAAAAGAAATCCCGGTATCCCAGTGCTGGCCTCTGCAGCTTCCATCTCTAGGAAGCTGATGTCTTGGATGGGAAAGCTCCTGAAGGCCGGGGCACTTTTTGCCAAAGGGCACTCACTGTTCAAATATTTCCTTGTATCGTATAAACTATGACCTCACACAAATGCACTTGTTTAGCTAATGTGTCACTTTAACTAAATTTACACACTATAAAACATATCGGTTAAAAAAAAAAAAAAAAAGAGGATTGCAAATGCAAAGGATAAACCAGTTGTCCAGGCGTGACTGGCTAGGTTTCAATGTTTCCATTGCTGCTTCTTTGTTACTTGTTTATGTGTCTTTTTTATCTTCTGAGAGCAGACAAACCGCAGAAAGCTCAAATGCTTCAAGAAAAATAAAGGCTTTCCTAGGAGCCTAAATTTATTTCAAGTAAGTTTTTTTTTTAAGTGATTTTAAAAAGAATTCAAGTCTGTGGTTCAGGGAATAGCAATGTGTCAGTGTTAAGCCTCTGTTTTTGAGTCCTCAGTGTTCTGTTTGGTGGGCTTTCTATCTTTAGAGGAGCTGCTGAGGGACATACTGAGCTTGTTACAGTAACAGAGAAGAGAAACAGTTTTTACAACTTCGCTGTAAGACAAAAATTAGAAGCCTAGGTGTGGGGCACACTAATCTCAGCCCCCTGGAGACAGAAAACAGAGAACTGAAGTTCAAGGTGAGCTTTTCACACAGACTTCTCAAAGATTAGAAATACCCCCGTACCTCATTGGTAGAACACTTGCCTTTTATGTGTGAAGCCTAGGTTTAGTCCCCGGCACTGCTACCAAAAGAAAGAAGAAATATTTAATCAGGCTTGAAGCTCATCAAAGGCAACAGTATAAGTCAGCAGGGAATGAGATGAACAGTGTGAGACCAAGTGAGGTCTTTTCCTCAGGAACCTGGTCTGTGTGGGTTATGAAGGCACCTTCAGAGATTTTATTCCACTCCCTTGGGAAGAAACTCAATGGAAGGTGCTTTCTCATCTCAGCTATATGGCAAAAGCTCCTTCAACTAAGTCCCGTTACCTCCTCCTTGAAAACACATCAACCAGAATTCTGTGAATCCGTTATGCAGTAGAAAGACAGGGAAAACGAAAGGGACATGGAAAGAGGAAAGCATCCCTCACCCTCGGATCTAATTTGTGTGTGTGGCTGATTCAAAGTCAAGAAACGTTAGCCCAATGATAAAGCCGTAACTACCCACAGAGATAATGCTAAGGCCAGGCGTGGTGATACAAGCTTTTGATCTAGTCCACAGGGGGCAAAGACGGAGGAGCTCTGTGGTCTGTAGTTTACATAACAAGTTCCTGGCCAGCCTGGGCTACAAAGTGAGACTCTGACTTCTAAGAAAAAGAAAAGAAATGAAATTTTAAAAAAATTAGCAAACTGTGCTTCTTAGTCCCCAGAGCAATGGTGACCTGGAGTTTTCTGAGCACTCCTCTCTCATTCCTAAATCTAAACAGTGAACCTCATAAAATCATCTTTCAAGGCTGGAGAGATGGCCTAGTGGTTAAGAGCACTGGCTGTTCTTCCAGAGGGCCCAGGTTTGATGCCCAGCACCCATATGGTGCTCACAACCATCTGTAACTTCAGATCCAGGGTGTCTGATACCCTCTTCTGGCTTCCCTGGGTACCAGGCAAGCCATTCCTAGACATACATGCAGGCAAAATAGTCATATGCATATTTTTTAAACTTAAGAATTCTTTTAATTAAAAAAAAAAAAACCTTATAATTTTATTTACAAAAGAAAATGCTTTGGCATTAGAGAAGTAAGTAAAGCAGTTCATATGCTTTTTTTACTCTTTATTTATTTATTTGTTTGTTTATTTGTTTACTGCTAGAGACAGCCTCTCTAAGCTATCCTGGCTGCCCTGGAACTCTCTACATAGACCAGAGTATCATAGAACCCCAGAGATCTTCTTGCATCTGCCTCCTTAGTGCTGAGATTAAAGGTGTGCAACATCACTCAACTTATAAACATTACTTAACTTTTTAAAATTTACCTAATATAACTTAGATGGAAAATCATTATAATCATTGTAAAGACATAGGGAGCTGGGGAGATGGTTCAGTCATTAAGAGCACTGGCTGCTCTTCCAGAGGACCCAGGTTCAATTCTCAGCAACTACATGGCAGCTCATGCCTCTCTGTAACTCCTGTTCCAGGGCTTCTGATCACCTCACACAGACATACATGAGGGTAAAACATCAATGGACACAAAATAAAAATAAATTATAAATCATACTTTTAAAAGGCATCTAAGTGTAATTGCCCCTCCCCTTGAGATCCCAGCACACATGTCTTCAGAGTGCTGGTGAAGGTGGAGGTAAAGACTGATGGCGGTGGAGGTGATGCTGGTGATGCTGGTGGCCGTTGTCATCTTCAGCTTCTTCATTCTCTTCTTTAGAATGGGGTCTTCTATAGCCCGGGTCAGCTTAGAACTCACTGTGTAAATGAAGCTGGACTGTATCTTAAACTTCTCGTCTTCTGTTTCTATTTCCCAAGTGTTGGGATCCCAGGTTTGCACCAGGATATCTGACTAGTTTGGGGTTTGGGGGGGTTTTTTCCTGAGCATGTCTCTCACTCTCCAAATATCCATCCATGAAACCTACAGAATGCCTGCCCCTTTATCTGTATTCAATGAGCTTGCTGGTCTGGCTTCTCTGACTCATTCAGAGATCCTTTTCACCAGAGTAGAGGTCCCTAATCTGAGAAACTCTCCAAGTGATTGCACCAGGCTGGATCTTCCTGCACCAACAATCCACATAGAGTAAAGTTACATGATAAATGAACAAGCGCACTGACTCAGAAGTGGACTGTGAGTACCAGGGAGCCTGACCCAAAGGTTCCCTGCAAAGCCAATGTGCTAACTTTTCCAGCTGAAGAAAACATTACTCCTAAAGGCTCAGAGCTGAGGCCCAGCCTGGAGTTACTCTGGATTAAAAAGGATGAAACACTCACTCATGCACATTTGTACACAAATGTACACACATATGCTTGTATACAGGATCTGTCATAGCATTTCTGCAACAGCAAATATAAACAAACCACCCAGCAGCAATGGGAGCTGGGAATCACAGCATTCCAGACATAACAAGAGATGTATTGGATAATATAAGGGGATACCAAGGAATAGCCTGGAAACTGAGGAGGTGGGGGTGGTAAGCATGAGCACCTGTAATCGTCCCAGCATTTGAGCTGCAGAGGTTGGAAGACTGCAACAACCCCCCTCCTGGTCTACATAGAGTGTCCCAGGCCAGCCAATGCTCGAACAAACATTCTGTCTCTAAATACAAATAAATAAATGAGATACATTTTCAATACGCGAATTTAGGTGCGAAAACAAGCTACAGAGGAGTATATATAAAGTATGCATTTTTGTCTAGATGACAAAGAGAGGCTAGAGAGATAGATCAGCAGTTAAGAACACCAACTGCTCTTTCATGCAGCCCCCAGTTCAGTTCCCAACACCCACATGGCAGCTAACAATTATCTATAACTCTAACCTCCCAGCCTCTGTGAGCACCGTACACATGTACAGACAGACATGTAAGCAAAACACCCATATACATGAAATAAAAAGGAAATAATCTTTTTTTTAAAAAAAAAAAAAACTTCATTTATTTATTTATTTATATTTATTTATTTATTTGCCTTGGTGTTTTCCCTGGAACTGGAACTACAGACAGTTGTTAGCTGCCATGTGGGTGCTGGGAATCGAACCCGGGTCCTCTGGAAGAGCAGATGGTGCTCTTAACCGCTGAGCCATCTCTCCAGCCCCCAAAAGGAAATAATCTTAAAGGAAAAAGAATACATATGTAACTTTACAGACTTACAGAATATTTTTCGCAGACTTAGAGGGGTCTAGAAATATGGGCTACTTCTAAGAAAAGACATTTGGGTGACTAGAAACAGAACAAAAAAGATTTTTTATTTTTATTACTTCATAGGTTTGTTTTTTTTTTTTTTAAGCTTTTGACTTTCAAACCATAAGAGTGTATTCTCATTTAAAACTAGATGAAAGAAAAGTAGCACATAATAAATGTTGAGAGTGCTTTGGTTTTGGAGCACAGTAGTGCTGGATGGTTCTCACTATAGCAGTTTGCACTGTGATAACAATAGAATTTTCTAGGTGAGGACTGAAAGTGGGGGAGGAAGAAAGAGGGTCCACACACAGAGAAGGCTTCACGGTCCTGACCCAGACCTCACAGGCAGACGTCTCATCCAAGGCCAATGGGAAGCCCAGAACTCCCAACTCTGCCTTGGGAATGAATCTCACTGATCAGACTATTCAGCCTTTGACCTGATGAAAAGACCTTGTAATCACCTCTGAGATGCAAAGGAGAAGATATCAGGCAAAGGTCTTTTAGACCATGAGTCAAAAACCACCAGTGAGTCAAAGCAAGCTCTGTGGCTAAAAAGGAAAAAAACAAAAACAAAAACAAAAACAAGATGCTGGAGATTCAGGGCACTTACAGCCAAGTGGGAGGCAAGGTGCACCCATTGGAGAATCAAACTGTCAGAAAACACCTGCCATCATAATGGTGATTTTTCAAGGTGATGGGCAAGATGCAGGACTTCTTTTGAAGTTTCCATGCCTGACTTAAAACCAAGGCCTTGAGACTCAACTGTAGCAGGATTTCTCATGTGAATCCTTGACTGTGTCTCTAAAACAACCTCATACCTTTAGCATGGCTTTCAGCAAGTCAGCCTTCCTGGGGGTTATTTCCTTTAACCAGGTGATTGATCTGCCCAACTGGATGAAATCATTTGAGACAGATCTGTTTGAGATGCAGTCTCACTGTGTAGCCTTGGCTGTTCTGGAACTTGATATGTAGACCAGCTGGGTGACTCATAATCAGTGAGCACTCTGAAGTAAAATTAAGCCTTTGTTTCTTTGACTAGCACATGTTCCTTGGTAGAGAGATAATGGCGAGGGAAGTCCAGGCTCAGGGCTACATACCTGTAACTGCAGCACTTGGGAAGTTGAGGCAGGAGACTCACAAGTTCCAGACCAGCCTGGTCTACACAGGTTCTTTCTACAAAAGAAATCAAAATGAGGGCCCTGGTAAGATAGTTCAGAGGGTAAAGGCACTTGCTGCCAGGGCTGATGACCTGAGTTCAAATCCCAGTACCTTTCCTCTATTTTTAGTAGGGGGCAGACACTCACTATATATATTTCTATTCCAGGCAGGGGCTGGAGAGATAGTTCAGTGGTTAAGAACACTGGCTGGTCATCCAGAGGACCTGGGTTCAATTCCCAGCACTCACATGGCGGCTCACAACTGTCCAGTTCCAGGTGACACTCTCACACAGACATACATCAACATGGCAAAACACCAATGCACATGAAATAAAAATAAAATATATTAAAGAAATAAAAAGAAAAGGGGACAGTTGACTGTCACATTGTAAGCAGTGCTATGTGGAGATACAGTGATTTCAAAGCCAGTTCAGTGAATAGAGCAATGTTCTAAGCTGAGCAACACAGGAGAAAAAAATAACAGTAGCACCTGAAATGCTTTCCTAGGGACTAGGAATGCTGTTTCTTTGGTAGAATGCAAAGGATCCTAGGTTAGGGTTAGGGTTAGGGATCCTGGGTTTGTTCCTAAATATTCCCCATAACCAGAGAAATCCTCCCCCAAGTGCTGTCTCACTTTACTCTGCTCTTCTTACACTAGCCCAGCCAATCACATCCAAAACATTGCACCAGACTCTCAAGGGAGGAAGTCAAGAACATCAGAGACAAAGGCAGATGCACACTGCCCTTGCTCATTTTCACTGAGCAGGCTACAAGCCCTCATCAGTGCAAGCAGGGTTGGGCTACTGTGTCCCGGAAGCCTCTTCAGCGCCTGCTACCCTGCCCTTTGTCACAGTGTCCAGGAACTTGAATACCAGGAGCTTATTATTTCCAGGGCCTGGAGGTGGCCCCACTTTCACTACCTATCACAGCCTCCCACAGGACCTGCCACAGAGCAATGAGGATGTCTGTTTATGGACTGACAGGATTTACAGCCAACAAAGCCCTCTGCTGGGCAAGAAGATTGTTAGTCCTGTCTGCCTACAATTTATTCTCCATGGTCACTTTAAGGGCAGCCAAGTGACAGGAGAAATTTGAATATGAATGTTGCTGCCTCTGAAGTTCCATTAAGAAAGTAGTGGGCTCTTCTCAACAAAGAGCCAGCCTCCCTGGATCTGAACAGCCATGTTTGGGGTAGAATAAAGACACCCAGGCAGACACTGGCCAATTCATCAGAGCCTCAGGAAACCAGAGGGAGATTAACTTCTTACAGGGGGATTAAGGCTGCAGGAGAGGCAGACAATCCCCACAGAAGGGAAGGACTAGGAGCGACAGAGAGGTAAGTAAATCTGGATAGAGTTCATCTCAGCAAGCATTTGCTAAGCTGAGAGGAAGCAAAATAAGGGTCATTTCAGTGATATGCATGTTGTGTTTTGTTTTTAAAACATGAACTCACTGTGTAACTCGGCTGGCCTGGAATTCCCTATCTAGATCAGGCTGGCCTCCAATTCACAGAGATCCACTTGTTTCTGCCTTCCAAGCTGTGGTAGATTAAATGTGATTGACCCCCATAATCTCATAGGAAGTGATATTATTAGAATCTGGTGGAGCTTTGGTGGAACATGTATGGCCTTGTTGGAAGAAGTGTGTCACTGTTGGGGGAGGGGAACCTTTGAGTTTTCTTATGTTCAGAACACCACTTAGTGTCTCAGTTGGCTTCCTGTTGCCTGCAAGATGTAGGACTCTCAGTTACTACCCCAGCACCTTACTCTACAAGGTCATCATCTTGCATCCATATGTGTTCTACAGCACAGGCATGCCCAGACACATGCATATCATAGGGACATACTATTACTGTTAATAAACACTTTCTATATGAATGGTTGTGTTGTCTACATGTATGTACCACATGATGCCTGGTGCCCAGGGATGCTAAAAAAAAAAAAATCAGATCCCTTGAAACTGGAATTACAAACAGCTGTCAACTTCTAAGCCAATGCTAGAAACTGAACCTAGGTCCTCTGGAAGAGCAGCCATTGCTCTTCTAAACCACTGAGTCATCTCTCCAGCCCTAATAAATAATATTAAATAAATAAAGCAAGTTTCCTTCCATGAATCCCAGCTGCAATTAAGTGGTCATTTCATAAAGTCAAAGTGAGCCCAGTTATGATTAGGATATTACACTACTTTCTGGAAGGAGTTAGAAGAGAGGAAAGAATCAAAGACAAAAAAAAAATGGATAAAACACAGCACACAAAGTGATCATAATGGGCAAAGCAGAGTAGGCTAGAAAAGTGACCATCAGAGAAGAAAGGTTGCTGGGCACTGGCGTAGCTCAGAAAGCTGTGGTCTGGCCAAGAGTGGTAGATAGGTGTTGATGAGGATTTCTGCTTTAAATTCTACTGTGTCATTTAATCCCTCCAGTCATCCCCAGGTTCAGTTTGAGTTCACTAAAGAGATGTTACTCAGCAGCCAGTGCCGGAATTGTGGGGTAGTAGGGACTTCCCCAAGCAGGTTCATCAATTTGTAGTAGAATTACGTTGTTGCAATCAAAATAATTGTCCTGCCTACTGGTTTAATAAAAAATGCTGATTGGCCAAAGGCAGACAGGAAGTGTGGGTGGGGCTATCAGACTAAGAAAACTCTGAGAACAGGAAGAACAGAGCAGAGATGCCACAGAGACCAGCAGAGAAGCCAGCAGATGCAGAGGATAACTATGCTGCTCTGAGAAAAGGTACCGAGCTGCATGGCTGAACAAGATAAGAACCACGGTTTCAGTTAATATGAAGGAGTTAGCAAGTTATATGCCTGGGTCCCAGGTCAATCAGCATAAAATCAATATAAGCCTTTGTGTGATTATTTGGTGCTAAGCGGCAGTGGAGCTATGAGTTTGTCCAAATATCAGGGCTGGGCCCGAAAGTCCAGGCCAGAAACCACATACAACATCAGCTGAGTACATAGACAAGACTTTGTAGTAAAAAGGCTCAGAGACAGAGGGGAAGAGTGAACAATCAGGATGGCTGAAATGATGAATGGGAGCAGGGGCCCATTCCTGTTTCCCTTGGGGTGAACACTCTTGCTTTCTTCACATCCCAGCTCTGCCTGAGGAGCATAACCACGCAAAAAAAAAAATGAACCAAGCATGCACACTGGAACTCAAAGGGTCAACTTTGAGTTTTAAGTCCTTGACCCTGTCAGAACTCAGCTCCAAGTACAATCGTCAGACTAGAGACGCTTCTACCTCATTCTGTCTTCTTATCAAAAACTTAAAATTGAAGGGGGGTGGCAATGCTGGCCAGCCAAATAAATAAATTGAGCCTTGTCTTGTAAACAAGATTATGTCTCTTGCCCCAGAAAATGGTTTGACACAATTTCAGCAACAGATAAAAGAATTACCATCAAGACAAAGAGTTTATTCTGGGGCAGTAACAGTGGGGTAAGGTGTCCGCTTAGTTCATTGGCCTAAAGCTTCCAGATGAAAGCAACTCCCTTATCAGATGAGCAGCTGGCTACATTGTAACTGGAAGGGTTACAAGCCCAGCTGAAGACAGCATAAGAAAACTGAGTATGACCTGTCTGAAGATAGCACGTGCTAACTTCTGCCTTCCATCCTGGATAAAATTATGTACCTTGAGAGGATACTTGCACATGAGAACAACTGCTGCTGTCACCTCACTGAGACCTTTACTCCCAGATGCTCAGTGGAGGAGAGACAGATCTGTGGGACTGGAGAGGCTATGGACCTTGAGAAATTCTGTAGTAGTTATTTGTCTTAATGGTGCCAATGTAGCAAGGAGACGTTTGGACTGGAGCTGGAGGCAGCTCATCACTTCACAGCACCAGTCAGGAGCAGAAAAGATGGATGTCCCCTCTGGGAACTCAGTTCAACCATCAAACTAGGTGAAGTTCAAACCCAAATTCACCTCGGTGTAACAAGACAGCCAGAATGCATAATGGACTTGTTCAAATACTTTCTCTTAAATATTTTTTATTGAGGCTGGAGGGATGGCTCAGTGGTTAAGAGCACTGACTGGAGAGCTGGAGAGATGGCTCAGAGGTTCAGAGCACTGACTGTTATTCCAGCGGTCCTGAGTTCAATTCCCAGCATCCACATGGCAGCTAGCAACTGTCTATAATTCCAAGATCTGACACCCTTACACAATTATACATGCAGGCAAAACACCAATCCACATAAAATAAAAATAAATATTAAAAAAAAAAACTAAAGGAAAAAAGCAAAGTTTGTAACCTCCGTACAGTTATCTTACAAAAGGCTTCAGTGACCAAAGAGGCCATAAGACGTATCAGGCCCTTATTTTTATCCAAGTAATTGGCTATATTTGGAGAGACATTCTTGCACAGAGATCAACTGAAGAATAGTTCTTCATCTGCATAATAAGAGAGTCTGGTCGAGGACCTCCTCAGACCTTCCGGCCCTGGTGCTGCCAGGCGTCTGAGTGCGGTTTCCCCGATGTGGGAATGTGGGTTCATTTCTGTATCATCCCCGGACAGGCGGTTCCCTAGGACTCTGGGGTCCTTTTCAGCCCCGACTCCGTTCACAATCTTACCATTGCAAAGCATCAAAGCCCACTTTCGAAGAAGCACATAATTCATCAGAACGAAGTCACATTTACAAGTCGGGCCGGTTGGTTTCCTTTCCCTCATAAATGAAGGCGAAAGCATCCCTGACAGTGAGCTGGCGCCATCTATTGGCCTACTTGCTGCTCGGGTAACAGGAACTTGGTCTTCACGAAAAAGCAATCCCAGTGTTTCTGGGTGAAAACCCTTTACAAAATCCAAGACAAAACTTCCCAGAATTCCTGAATCCCTTTCCTGGATCCTTCCTCGTGGCAGGAAGTTGTGATGGAAAGAAAACCAGTGGAATCGAGCCCAATTCTCTTGAATCCCAAAAGAATGCATCCTCCGCCACCTATTGGCTGTAGGACCTGATTAACCATGCTGTTGTAGGGACTGTGGAGAAACACACTGGGCATCTTATTCTGTTCTCATCTCTTCCCCCTTTGCTATGGGTCTGTTCTAGCTTCTCTGTGTTCTAAATTATTTTTCATTTACCCAAATACTCATCGACACTCATTTGACACACAAAGGACTCATGCTAGCGTAATCGGATTGTTCTTTTTGGTCCACCAGCTCACAAAAATAACATAGAAGCTTACTATTAATTATGAAAGCTTGGCCAGTAGCTTAGGCGTGTTTCTAACTAGTTCTTAAATGAATCCATATCTTTTAATCACGGTTCTTTTCTATGACTCGATTACCTGTACTTTGTAAAGCCCATGCTGCTTGCTCTGT
The DNA here is from genome assembly GCA_004025045.1 of Sigmodon hispidus. NCBI lineage: Eukaryota > Metazoa > Chordata > Mammalia > Rodentia > Cricetidae > Sigmodon > Sigmodon hispidus. The sequence continues at coordinate 13,249 of PVIH01008735.1, forward strand.
GTCTCTCTGGCATCTCTGCTCCACTCCGCTCTTCTTCCTCCCAGCATCCTCTGGAAATACTGCCTAGCTATTGGACGTTCAGTTCTTTACTAAACCAACATAAGTAACACATCTTCACAGTGTACAAAAAGATTATTCTACAGCATACTAGAGACTAGTCTCCAGCGCTTTGCTAGCTCTGCTGTTTATAAGGTTCAATGACCTTTCTTTGTAACAAGAAAATTGAAACATAGCAGTCACTTGGTTAACAGTACAAAGAGCATCCTGTACTTTCAAAGATGCAATCAGAAAGTCATTGTTTTGTAAGAGAGAAGGAAGGAGTAGCTAGTCTTTCTGTCCTGCCAGCTAGCTCTCATACAACATGGAAACTTCTTATTAACTATGAAAGTTCAGCAGATAGCTTAGGCTTGTTCCAGCTAGCTCTTACAACTTAAATTAACTCATACTTTTTATTAATCTACATTCTGCCATGTGGCTTTTACCTCTACCCTATTTTGTGTGTCTAACTCGCTCCACATCTGTCTGACTTCTCTGCCCTTCTTCATGTCAGCATTTTCTCTGCCTCAAAAATCTTTCCTAGCTATTAGCCATTTAGCTTTTTATTAGACCAATCACAGTGACATATCTTCACACAGTGCACAGGAATATTGGGTGAAGGAGGCAGTAGGCAAATATCCAGGTACAAATTCAACTATGCTCTATACATTATTGACCCCAGCCTTATTGAAGGTTTTACTTTTTTGTTGTTTTGCTTTATTATTATTTATTTATTTTGGTTTGTTGAGACATGGTTGTGCTGGTTGTGGTGGCGCACGCCGGTAAAATTTGCTGAAGGAGGCAGAGGCAGGAGACACGGTTGTAAGGATTCCTGGCACACCCAACGTGAGGCTAACAAAACACTCTGCAAATACAGGGCACGCACCTAGGCGTGGCTAGGTAAATCTGTGCCCACCTGTGCTCTCTCTCTCTCTCTTTCTCTCTCTCTCTTTTTAAAGATTTATTTATTTATTTTTTTATATAGTATACAGAACAGGGTACCAGATGTCATTATAGATGGTTGTGAGCCACCATGTGGTTACTGGGAATTGAACTCAGGACCTCTGGAAGAATAGTCAGTGCTCTTAACCTCTGAGTCATCTTGCCAGCCTGTTCTCTTAAAAGGAGACACCACATGGCAGTCTGTCTCTTCTCTTCTCTCTGTTCTGCTTCTCTGCCCCTGTATTCACCTGGCAACTCTCCTAAATAAACTCTCATGTGGCCCTGGAAGTGTGTATGTGTCTGATCTCACACTTGAAACCAACAAGGGTTTCTCTGTATAGCCCTAGATGTCCTGGAACTTATTTTGTAGCCCATAATTCATAGAGTTCTGACTACCTCTGTCTCACAAGTGCTGGTATTAAAGGCATGCACCACCACCTAACTTTCTTTCTCTCTTTGAAACATTTTTTATGATTTATTTATTCTTATTTTATAGGCATTGATGTTTTACTTGCATGTATGTCTGTATAATGGTGCCAGATCCCTTGGAACTGGAGTTAAAATTGTGAACTTTTATGTGGGTGTTGTGAATTGAACCCAGGTCCTCTGAAAGAACAGCCAGTGCTCTTAACCACTAAGCCATCTCTCCAGTAACCGTGTCATCACTCCAGCCCCCAGTCTTAAAGGTTTTAAAATAGCACTACTCAAGATGTATATGGGATATGCTTGCTCTTCAACAAACAGCAATATAATGGGTTTAGTACGTTTAAAAGAATGGGGTGGGATGGGGATAGGACTCAGTAGTCCTTGCTGTGTAAGAATGAAGACCTGAGTTCAAATCCCTAGCATCCATGTGAAAATCCATGGCAGTGTGTGTATAACTGGAAAGCAGACAGGTTGATACTTGGGCCTTGTGGAGGGTTAGATAAGAATGACTCCGAGGCGTTAACATAATTGAATGCTTAGTTGTGGGGAGTGGTTCTGCTTGGAAGGATTAAGGGGTGTGGCCTTGTTGGTGGAAGTGTGTCCCTGGTGGTGGGCTTTGAGATTTCAGAAGCCCAAGTAAGGCACAGTGGCTTCCTCTCTTCCTGCTGCCTTGAGATTTAGATATAAAACTCTCAGATACCATAAGTGTCTGTGTGCTGCCATATCCCCTGCCTTGAGGATAATGGGCTGAATCTCTGCACCTATAAGCTAGACCCACTTAAATGCTTTATAAGAGTCATGGTCATGGTGTTTCTTCACAGCAATAGAACATTGACTAAGTAGATCTCACTGGACAGCCAGTATAGCCAAAGCAGCCACGTCAGGTGCAGTGAGAGACTTTGCATTGTTTATAATCTCAAGGGGCTGAGGTGAGTGGATTTCTATGAGTTGGAGGCCAGTGAAGGATACACAGTGAGACTGTCTTTTTTTTTTTTTTCCAGTGAGACTGTCTTAACAAAGAAAGAAAAAGAGAGAGAGAGAGAGAGAGAGAGAGAGAGAGAGAGAGAGAGAAGGAAAAAGAGGGGAAAAAATCTTACTGTCCTGGCTGGTTTTGTGTGTCAGCTTGACATAAGCTATAGAGTCACCAGAGGAAGGAATCTCAGTTGAGGAAATGCCTCCATGAGATCCAGCTGTAAGGCATTTTCTCAGTTAATGATCAATATGGGAGGGCCCAGCCCATGGGGGAGTGGTTCCAGCCCTGGACTGGTGGTCCTGGGTTCTGTAAGAAAGCAGGCTGAGCAAGTCATGTGAGCAAGCCAATAAGCAGCACTCCTCCATGGCCTCTGTGATCAGCTCCTGCCTCCAGGAGCCTGTCCTGTTTGAGTTCCTGTCCTGACTTCCTTCAGGGATGAACAGTAATGCTGAAGTGTAAGCAAAATAAACTCTTCCCAACATTCTCTTTGGTCAAGGTATCTCATCTCAGCAAATAAACCCTAAAACATCTAAATCCCAAAGGGATCAGTTAATAACATTAAAAATAGAGAAAGAAAAACCCCAACAGCAGCTTTTGCCCCTCCACAGATGTACATATGGCATGCTCACCTGCACATGCACACAGACACAAGCATACATCTTACAGAGAAAAAGAGAGAGAGAAGGAAACAGATGGAATCACTAGTATTAACGAGGAGAAAGGACGTGACAGCACACAGAGGACAATGTTGAGGGGACTGAGCCGCCATTCATTGCCAGGGCATGGTGTTGACCAGAATCCCAACCAGAAGCAGGATTTAGCCAATTTAGAACAAATCCCAAAGGAGGGATTCTTGGTAGAGGCATAGACAGAGCTGGGAAGCTAAGGAGCAAGGGTGACTGGTTACCTCTCTTTGGACAGAGGAAACAGGCCCATCAGAGCCCAGGAGAGCTCAGTTGGTGGGAGAGAACCTGCCCACCAGGAGCTCTGGTCTCAGTGGGATGCAGCCAGTGCCACAGGCTCTCCTCAAGTCCAGCTAGCCCTGGGCCTCAGGAGATCTCTACATGGGATTCTGCCTCATGTACATAGCTTTCTTTTTCCTTAAGTTTTTCTTCTTTCCTTAGCATCCCCATAGATGACTCAGAAAGGGCAGCATTACCCATGCTGTTAATTCTACCGATATTCATTAGAAACATGCTATGTATAATGAATTAGTCTAGGCTCTTAGGGGAAAAAAAAGGGCTATGTTCTAACAAAGCTTATAGTTTGGAGAAAAGAAAGTACAGATATTAACAATGCAACTAAACGAGACATTTCAGTGAGACAGGAAGGCAGGATGCATGGAGGCAAAGCTGCTGTGGGTGTGCTGTGGAGGAACAGAGGCCTCGGCTTCTGGACCCATGACCACTGCAGTGGCTGCACAGGACAAAGGCTTGCCCAAGAGCAACAGCATGGAGACAGCAGGGGATCCGTGAGTTCCTTGTTTCTCTGAAACAGCATGGAGGCCCACGAGGAGGGGCAGAGCCCAGCCACATATGCAAGAGAATCTGTTCTGAGGAAATACACACCAGGCTATGTACACATGAAGTCTTGAAGTTAATTTCAAGTGATTAAAAACTATGCTAAGATGTATATTTTGGCTCATATACACATAATGTGTCTATATACACCTGTACTTGTAGATCTGGAGGGTTGCTGGGTTCTTTTTCTGTTTTGTTATGCTCTGGTGTGATTCTTGAACATTTTTTTATTTTACCTATGTGTATGTGTACATTTCTGTGTGTTTGGCACATGTGTGACAATGACCTCACATGCCAGAAGAGGGAGCTAGAGTTTCAGCTGATTGGGATGCTGATGTGAATGCTGGGAACCAAACTTGAGTCTTCTGGAAGAGCAGCAAGGGTCTCAGCTGCTGAAATAGCTCTCTGGCTGCTTGGTTTTGGAGGCAGTGTCTGTCTGTAACCCATGCTGGTCTGAAACTCCCAACAATCTTCCTGCCTCTGCCTCCTCTATACAAGGATATAGGCATGAGCAACTATACAAATATACATTTGTATGTATGCATATGACATATAGAAAATAATAGATGAAGTAAAACAATAATGGTGAATCTAAGTAAAGAGGTTGCAGAAATTAGTATTTATGATCCAAAATTTTTTCTAGGTTTCCAAATTAGAAAATATCTTACAATTAGGTTTTTAGTTTAATAAAAACAAATTACCACCAGGCATGATGGTACATGCCTTTATTTCCAGAACTTAGTAGGCAGTGAGTATGAAGTCAGCCTTTTTATAGTAGTTTTATAAACCCTAATAAAATATCAATTATGTCAAGTATTGCTGATATTAATAAAATATTAGATAAGTCTAAGCATATAGATCTGCAGCAGAATACATGCTTAACATGCTTAAAGGCCTGGATTTGACTTCTTTTATGCACTCATATACTAGACACACATACAAGGTAAATATTTGATGGAGAATGAATCTTTGTCAAATCACTTATAGTATCATATAGGTTTTCCAGTTCAAGGATTGAAGACCTCAGCCAAATCAGGGCTGCCACCCATTGCAATGTTTTTGTTGTTACTGTCACAGCATGACATGCCTACTTAAGTACTGATTGCTTATGGTTGCTTTTGATCTATCACAGAACTGAGTGCTTGTAACCAAGACTCTTTTGGTTTACAAGGCATAAATTATTTGTAGTCTGTCCCTTTAAAGAATGGTCTACCAAAACTTGATATGGTGGCACACACCTTTAATTAAAGATCAGCTAAGGCTACACAGTAAGACTCAAAATTAAAAAAAAAAAAGGAAGAAAAACAACAAGAAACAAAAAAGGAGAAACAGAAAAACAAAAAGAAAAAAATTATGTACCATGAAGCATTTATCTAATTATTCTTTTTTTTTTTTTTTGACTTTTTTAAACTTTATTTATTTATTTATTTGCCTTGGTGTTTGCCTGGAACTGGAACTATAGACAGTTGTTAGCTGCCATGTGGGTGCTGGGAATCAAACCTGGGTCCTCTGGAAGAGCAGATGGCGCTCTTAACCGCTGAGCCATCTCACCAGCCCCTATCTAATTATTCTTTATCAATAAAGAGTCAGGAGTCGGGGCTGGAGAGATGGCTCAGCAGTTAAGAGCACTGTCTGCTCTTCCAGAGGACCCGGGTTCGATTCCCAGCACCCACATGGCAGCTAACAACTGTCTGTAGTTCCAGTTCCAGGCAAACACCAAGGCAAATAAATAAATAAAGTTTTTTAAAAAAGAAGTCAGGAGTCAGATATTGAGGTAAGAACCTGAATGATCAGAGAAGTGGAGAAGCCACCAGTGACCTATGTCTTCCATTCCACCATCCAAAAGGTGGAGAGCCGCTTTCAGCCCCACCTTACCACTTCCTGTCTCCTATCTATCCTCAGTCCTCCAAAACTTCTATGGTTAACTTCGGTGAGCTAGTGGCCAGCTTCATCCTCTGTCACAGAGAAAACTTTATTGTCAGAATGTTATCAAAATGTCACACAACACTACCAGTCTCGAGGGAATCACATAGGCAACACCACATTCAAGCTTCAATACTCACATCCCTAATGGTAGTCACCTATATACTGTCTTCCAGAATGATCACATGAGGAAGACAACAAAATTTATAATATACTCAAGCCAAAATTACTTCCCTAAAATAAAAGCTAAATGATAGCATAAAAAAGCAAGACACATCCAGAAAGCCAAGAATGACAGTGCACATCTGTAATCCCAGCATTTGGGAGGGGACTACAGAGGACCAGGAACTTGAGGCAATCCTGAGCTACAGAGCAAGATCTCAACCTGAACAAAAAAGTGTGTGTGGGGAAGGTGAGGATATAGTTCAGTGGTAGAGCCAGCCCTTCCTACCATGTGGAGTGTGGAATACAATCATTATCCTCCAATAAAGGATATATCAAGTGTGGTGATATATATTTATATATTGTATATTTAATAAAATCAGTCTGGAATATAAGAGAACAGAACCACCTCTCCAGACTTTTCTGTTGTTGTTTTTCCCACTGAGACAGGTTTTTTGTGTAACAATCCTAGCTGTCCTAGAACTTGCTTTGTAGACCAGACTGGCCTCAAACTCACAGAGTGCTGGGACTAATAGCCACCACTGCCTGGCTTTTAGGCCTTGAACTCAGAGAAATCCAGAAAGATCTCTATCTCCTGAGTGATAGGATTAAAGGCATGGATGTGGGTCACTACTCTCTGACTTTCATGGTTTGACTGTGAGTGATTCTGTTCTCTGATATTCCAGACTGATTTTATTAAATATATCACCACAGTCAGGTATTTGGGAATACGAGTTTAGCATCCAAAAGAGTAATAATGCCTCCATGTAGAAATGAGTGCTGAAAGCCTCACCCTGGCCAGAGCCAGAGGCCCTGAGACTTCCAGCTGAGTCTAATTCGAGGATAGCTTCACACTATATTTCAGCGTTACTGCATTGCTTTAACAAAAATCACTTGAGAAAGAAAGAGCTGCTTTGGGCTCAGAGTTTGAGAGGATACAGCCCATCAAGACAGAAAAGGCATGGCAAAGGGGCTGGACAGATGGCTCAGCGATTAAGAGCACTGACTGTTCTTCCAGAGGACCTGAGTTCGATTCCCAGCATCCACATGGCAGCTAATGACTGTCTATAATTCCAAGATCTGACATCCTTACACAGTTATACATGCAGGCAAAACACCAATTCACATAAAATAAAAATAAATATTTAAAAAAAAAAAGAAAAGGCATGGCAAGCGTGGCTCTAGCTGGGCAATGGGAGCAGGAGGTAGTGGGCCTTACTGTGTCTGTGGTGAGAACTCAGAGATGCTAGAGATCAGCCTGCTTTTCCTTTTTTTACAATAGTTCATCCTGAGACCTCAGCCCATGTATGAGATGGTGCCGCCTGCACTCAGGGCGTGTTTTACTCTCTTAGCTAAACCTCTCCCAAAACAGCCCACAGACATACGAAGGTCTTCCCTAGGTAAGTCTAAATCTATGTAAATTAGCCATCAGACCTACTTACCCCCTTGTTGGTCTTGTATGAATGAGAACCAGGATACTTGGGGAATCTATTTTAGGACCATGTAGCACTGGAAACATCTATGACCCATGAGCATATCATATAAAACTGTTATCACATCTTTGTACAGGAAGTTGAAAGCAAAGGGTTAATATATTTAGAAGAATGACACCTCAGTAGCTCTACTATCTAGCCTGGATTTAGGGTTCACCCATTGTTTCACACACAAACTTGCTTCCATCGACATGACTCTTATTCCACTACAGTTACTCCAAGGAAGCCAGTGTTGACATGTATGAGCGACCAGACCAACAGCCGGAAGAGCTCATAGGAGCTTCTTAGCTTCTTATCTGATTAACTACGGATGATTTGTAACGTCTATTTCCAAGTCTAGGCAGTAGTGAGAGTCTCTGTGGGAGAGAAACTTCATTGAAACTGTGCATATACGGAGGGAGCTATAGACTCGAGAGGAGTGTGTTAAAGGCCTTTCCTCTCTACAAGGAGCGAGAGATTTGTGGGAGGCTGAGTGAGGGTACAACATAAGGACAGCCTCCTGCTGTGCTACACAAGAATCCTACCAGGGAAATCTCTCTGTCTCTCTGTCTCTCTGTCTCTCTGTCTCTCTGTCTCTGTCTCTGTCTCTCTCTCTCTCTCTCTCTCTCTCACACACACACACACACACACACACACACACACACCAGGCACATACACAGAAAACCTATGATGCTAGCTAGTAACATGATAAAGAAAAGAAAATGTACTTTTATGCTTGTTTTGGATAAAATCTCACAATGCAGCCTCAGTTGGCCTCAACCTCACAAATCTTCACCTGCCTCTGCCTCCCCAGTGCTGGGATAAAGGCATGCATTCACCAAACCTGGCTTAAAAAAATGTACTTTTTACATCATTTTTATTTTTCGTATGTGGTCATGTATGAGAGGGAACACATGTGAGCATGTATGTGTGAAAGCCAAGGACACCCTCAGCTGTTACTCCTCCAACACCTTCCAACTTTTCCTTTTGGCTGGTTTTTGATTCTCAGGACAGTTTGGTTTCTTTGTGTAGCCCTAGCTGTCCTAGAATTCCATTTGTATATCACACTGACCTTGACCTCACAGAGATTTGCCTGCTGCCCGCCTCTTCCTCCCAAGTGCTGGAATTAATCCGTTTAAAGGAATGTCATCACCACCAAGCCCTTTTTATACTTTTAGTCTCTAACCTGGAACTTGGACAAATAGTATAGACAGTCCCAGCCCTCTTAGCACGGGCTTGGGCATGGAACTCCAGGCCTTGTGTTTTCAAGGAGAGCATGGTACTGACTGAGCTACCTCTCTATCTCCAAAAATATACTTTTAAGTCTCCCTGGAGCCAGAACTTGACAGGTAGAGCAGAAGGAGCTAATATCCAATGTCAATCATGGCTACATGAAACTCTGTTTCCAAAAATAATTAATAATAATAATAATGTTGATTATGAATAAAAGTTTAAAGTGAAACCTTCAAAACCTTCACACTTCTTAGGCTAGAGCACTGACTGTTCTTTTGGAGGACCTGAGTTCAATTCCCAGAATTCACATGGCAGCTAACAACTGTCTGTAATTCCAAGATCTGACACCCTTACACAGTTATACATGCAGGCAAAACATCAATTCACATAAAATAAAAATAAATATTTAAAAAAACCAAAATCTTTGCACTGCCTAAAACCTATGGTAAAATGGAGTTATAATGGTACAAAGGAAATTATAGTCTCAATCATTCAAGTGTCAGGGAAATAAAACAGGGCAGGATCCCTCAAGAAAGTCCAGTGGTGCTAGGCATGGTGGTGTATGCCTTTAATCTCGGCACTCAGGAGGCAGAGGAGGTGGATCTCTGAGAGTTTGAGGCAAACCTGGTCTTCAGAGTGAGTTCCAGGGCAGCCAGGGCTGTTACACAGAGAAACTCTGTCTTGAAAAACAAAAAAAAATAAATACATAATAGAATAAAAGAAAGCAGGAGTATCATGGGTTCTGGGCCAGATAGAGACAAAAATGTGGCATACTCTGGAAGTTTAGTATAAGAACCTGTATATTTCTTGGTGTGTGTTTTAAATTTTCCTAAGCTAAAATCTGAAAACCAAAATTTTCAGAGAGGAGTCTCCTTATATAGGCCAGGCTGGCCTGGGATTCACAGACTGCCCTGCCTCATCTTCCCGGGTGCTGAGTGGCATGGACCACCACATAGATTTGATTTTAGGACTCCTGTGCCTCCTTCAGATTCAGCATATTGTACCACCCAGTATTCAATTAAGTTTGGAGACCATCTTTCATTAATGTTGTTTATTTTTTACTCTTTTGAGGGGTACCTCCCAGCTCCCAAATAAATCACACACGGAGGCTTATTCTTAACTATAAATAAGTCTTATCTTGACTTATTTCTTACCTTCTTTCCTTAAACTATCCAATTGACATTTTACCTCTGGACTTTTATCTTTTTCTTTTCCTATATATCTTTTTTACTCTCCAGCCCCATCTCTGAAACTTTTTTCCCAGTAAAAAATTTTCCCCCAGTGGTGGGGGTCAAACTCAGGTCTTGATGGAGTCTAGAGAAGTATTCTTCCACAAAAACTATATCACCCAGCCCAAGATTCTATTTAAGCGTAAGTTAAATATTCACCTCTGAGTTCTCCAGAAAAGGTATTAAGAAAATATTTTGATACCTGGGTCTATCTCACCCACAGGAAGAATTTACTTGGGAGTTTACAACCTGTGGTAAAAGTTTGTGAATAAGGCTAGAGAGATAACTCAGTGGTTAAGAGCACTGACTGTTCTTTCCGGAGGACCTGAGTTTAATTTCCAGCATCCACATGGCAGCTAACAACTGTGTGTAATTCCAAGATCTGACACCCTTACACAGTTATACATGCAGGCAAAACACCAATTGACATAAAATAAAAAATAAATGTTTTTAAAAAAGTTTGTGAATAAAGTGAAACAGGAGGGAAAGAAATATTGTAATCCCCAATATTTGGTACTAAGGGTGGGGAACAGAGGAGGATCTTTCAGACTTTATCTAGAAGCCAAGTGGGCCTAAGCTACTGTTTCTATTCAATTGCTTGAAGATTGTGTTGCCTGGAAGTGGTGGTATATAGCTCAAGCCAAGCTGTAACAGAAATTAGAAAAGTGACCTGAGACAAAGAAGAAAGAGAAAGAAAATGTCAACTGGTTTTTTTCAACCAATGAAGATCTGGAATTGACCCTGGGGAATGGCAATCATTTGAACCAGACTCTTTAGTTAGGCTGTCCTCATAATATACAACTGACTCACCGACACACACACTCCTCCATTTGCTCAACTCCCTTAGACTCCCAAGGGCTGGCATACAAGCCACCATGTCTTTCAGCTTTTTATGGAAACCAGAATCTCATGTAGTGCTGGTTGGCCTCAACTTCTTTATGTTTTATTTAAAAAGAAATTATTTTATACTTATTTATATTTATGAGTGTTTTGCCTTCAAGTATGTATGTGCACCAGGAGTGCCTGGTGCCTACGGAGGTCAGAAGGCATCTAATTCCCTGGAACTACGGTTATACATGTGAGCTATCTTGGGTGCTGGGAACCAAACCCTGGTCTTATCGAAGAGCAACAAATGTTATTAAGTGCTGAGCCATCTCCAGCCCTGGTCTCTATTCTACGGTTTTCGCCTAGCAAATGCTGGGATTACAGGTATGGGGCACCATGGCATACCCCATTAGGTCTTAAAATTTATTTGCCTTTTTCTTTTTTTGAAGACAAGGTCTCACTATGTAGCTTTGGTTGACCTCAAACTTGGTGAGGTCAAACTGCCTCCATCTCCTGAGTGCTGGAATTAAATGCTAAAATAGCCCAACTCGGGACTTTCTAACTGTCCATTTATAAACTAGTTTGCAGAGGGTACATGTTGAAAAAAATCAAATCTAATAACTGAGATGGCCAAATTTCTCGTTCATTTCTACTATTGTGTCCTATGCTTCAGGGTTGTTCTTATTCATTGGTATTTACAAGCCACAAATTTTATTTTTGTAATAAAAGAATTTGGAGACAGTCTCTAAAGTTTCTTTTATGACACTCTAAAAAGAACTCTCCTTTGATTCCCGATCCTCCCTCTCCTTGGATCTCGTGCCTCCGGCCGGAAGTCTCGCGAGAGCTCGAGGTCTCATGAAATCTCCCGGTAGCCCCTGCACTTCCTCTTCCTGTAAGCGGTCGGAGGTGAGCGTTGCTCGGCGTCGGGCTCTCGGGGCTCAATCCTCCGTCATCGTCGCCATCGTGGCTTCGGTGGTGCCGGCATCGCGGCCCCCGGGTTCTGAGCTCCAAGCACCATGGGTTCCTGCTCCAGGCGGCCGCGCTCTGTGCGGAACGGCTCGGCGGCCCGTCCGACCTGGAGCCGCGGCTCGCGCAGGCCTCTGCAGGCCGCGGAGCAGCGTAAGGGGCGGGCGTGGGGTGATCGGAGCGGAGCGGGGCGCCCCGAGGCTCGGACCCCGCTCCTGCGGTGAGCGCCAGCCGACAGGGGCGCGTTAGTGGCGGTGACGCGCGGCGCCGGGTGGAAGGTGCATTCGGGCGCGTGCAGCGCTGTGCCTTGGACGGCTCGGGGCGGAGCGGGGCTGTGCAGACAATCGTGGTTGGGTTTGCTAGGCTGAGACCCCGGGCTTGCGATGAGAAGAGCCGTCATCGCAAAGGGAGGGCACGGGCCTCCTGCCTCTACCTTCATTAAGCTGCTAAGGGGGAAAAAACTGGTAAAGAAAAAAAATGGCTGCGATGATGTCATTTCTTAGGACACCTTTGGATTGATCATGAAAATAACTGTTCTCTGAGCAGCTGTTGGTAGTATTTACTATGTGTTTAAGCTTTTTTTTTTTAAAGCTAGCAGCTGACGGTGATGTTATTGTTCCCAGGTGACCCGCGAAGATGGTTCGTTACTCTCTTGACCCAGAAAACCCTACAAAATGTAAGTGACTAACCCGATTCTGTTTGGATTGAGGTTTTTGTTTGCTTTTGGCATGTGCACACTGTGACAAAAATGGACCTTTTTTCTTTTGCGTTTTTGTAGCATGCAAATCAAGAGGATCAAATCTTCGGGTTCACTTTAAGGTAAGGAAAATCATGATGAAGGGTTCTCATTTGCCTCCTGTCTTTAGAGGTAGCTGCAGTGATGACTTTCTTAGGACACCTTTGGATCTACCGTGAAAAGAAATACATTCTGAGCAGCCACCTTTTTTATGAGTTGGGATGTGAATGCTTGAGCTTGGTAAATTTTGTGAGGTACAGCTCTATAATTATAATTATAATGAAAGGGGCTTAGAATGTTTACTATGACCTTCTCTCCCAAATCAACACTATTAATCAAAACTTTCTGGCTTTATTAGAACACCCGTGAAACTGCCCAAGCCATCAAGGGTATGCATATCCGAAAAGCCACCAAATATCTGAAAGATGTCACTTTAAAGAAGCAATGTGTGCCATTCCGGCGGTATAATGGTGGAGTTGGTAGATGCGCCCAGGTGAGAGATATACTGTTGGAAATAGAGGGAGATGGTGGTGGTACCGTATGGGCTGAAGGCTCCTTTATCTTTAGTTTGGTTGCTGTGATGACAATCTTAGGACACCTTTGGATTAACCGTGAAATAAAACATGGTCTGAGCAACCCTGGTGTTGATTCTTAGCTGGGTCTAATTCTAACTTAGGGAGAGAAGTAACAAACTGTTCTGCTTTTTCTACAGGCTAAACAGTGGGGCTGGACACAGGGTCGGTGGCCAAAAAAGAGTGCTGAATTTTTGCTGCACATGCTTAAAAATGCCGAGAGTAATGCTGAACTTAAGGTACCTGAGCCATTACCATCCTTTGTGTGTGTGTCTTGAGGCAATTACCTATCCTATTCATTGTCATGTGCTGGGAATGGATGTCCATGCCTTTTTATTTATGTATCTCAGAGACAAGATCTTTTTAAAAACCATATTTTACACCAATTTGTTTTGTGCCTCTAGTTTTGCCTAGAGATGCTCAGAAGCTAGAAGCATGGCATTGCTTTATCCTGATGGTTTCCTCTATCCCTGGTCCTACAAAAGAAACAGTTTCTTGGCCTGGGGATTTATGGCTGATGGATAAGTGCCAATCAGTGATTGTCACTGTAGTTAGTCCAAGGTACCCCAGAAGAAATATTTTCTTTTACACATGCACCTTTTGGATATTAGCTTTAGTGGTGTGGTTTTTGGTTTTTGATGTTGTGAAACAAAGTGTTGACTATTAGGTGGTGAGAGTGTCTAGAGTCAGGATAATCGTTTTTTGTGCTTGAAAAATATTTTTTTTTGTAGTAAGGTTATATGCCTATTAAATAACATAGTCTGTACTGTAAGAGGGCAGGATACTGGGCTTATTTACCACTTGCAGCCATCTCCCTCTTAATAACCTTGAAGCTTACTGGCAGTTTATTTATACTAAATAATATGTTGCTTCTGAATTTATTAAGGTTTGCCTTGCACAAATAATGCCACTAATATAGCATGACAATTAGCTACCTGAAACAAAGTATGACAGTGCTAAGGCTGTTCAAACAGCAAAACGATTAAGGTCATCTAAGTTAGAGGTAGCAGGTTTTTCTCAAAACATTTGTCTAATTTCTCCCTTTTCAGGGTTTAGATGTGGATTCTCTAGTCATTGAACACATCCAGGTGAACAAAGCATCCAAGATGCGCAGGCGGACTTACAGAGCTCATGGCCGGATTAACCCCTACATGAGTTCCCCCTGCCACATTGAGATGATCCTCACTGAAAAGGAACAGATTGTTCCAAAGCCAGAAGAGGAGGTTGCACAGAAGAAGAAGGTGGGTCATTAAGTTTTGCTGGTATGTATTGCTGGAAAGATAAGTGGGTACTGTAGGGACTCTTAGGACACAGGCACCATTGTAATAACCATGAAAACAACCTATTCTGACCAGCCTTTTACCCACTTTAATGTGGTTTCTGTGGCATAACACTGCAGTTACCTGTGGCCATGCTAAGATAACTGAATAGTTTGACTTGGCACTGAAGAGTTGCCATGTTTCTTTGATTCTCTAGCAGTGGTTCCTAACCTGATGCTGTGGACCTTTAATGTAGTTCTTCATGCTTTGGTGACCTCTACCATAAATTTGTGCTTTTCTGATGGATTGTAAGAGGGTCATAGGTTGAGAACTGCTCGCTCTATAGTGTTACTAGTTTAGTTGAGAGTTTTTCCTACCTTTCCTTGGGTGTGAATTTGAGTCCTTTCAAGAATTAATGAAATTAAAATCATCTCTTTCTTTGTTTTCTCAGATATCCCAGAAGAAACTGAAGAAACAAAAGCTTATGGCACGAGAATAAATTCAGCATAAAATAAATGCAGATAAAAGTAAAGGTCTTTTGGTCATCTGTATAGGCATTGTCTCAGAGTGCTTGTTATTAACCTTGATGGGAAAGGTGTGGTGATCTATTGTATATTTAATAAAATTGGTCTGGGATATCAGGACAGCTCTCCAGCCTTTTATATTTAGTGGTTGAGATTTTTCTGTTAATTTTCCTGGCAGTCTTGGAACTTGCTTTGTAGACCAGACCAGCTTCAAACTCAGATCCTTCTGCTTCTGCCTCCCAAGTGCTGGAAGTGAGCATCACCGCTGGCTGGCTGGCTGGCTGGTTATTCCCTAACCCTTTCAGGCCTTGATCTGAGATCCAGGTGGATCTCTTATTTCCTGAATGATGGGATTAATAGTATAGGATGGCACCTTGACCTTCCTGGCTTGGCTGTGGGTGATTCTGTCCTGATATTTTATTGAATATACAATATATCACCAGAGGGGTATGTTAAAGGGAAAGCAATTCTTTACAATTGGTCTTAAGCTGTAATCTGCTCCAAACATTTTTTGTGAGTGATTTGTTAGGGTAATGCCTCAATGTTAAGACTAGAGAGAAAGGTCACAGTTAAAGACTGCACACTGTTCTTGCAGAGAACCCAAATGACCTCTTATTCAAGCTCCAGGCTCTCTGATAACCTTCTTGCCTACAGTAGCCATTCAATATGTATACATGGAATACTAGAAATGGAAAGTTTTATGAACTGACAGTATAGGAAGTTACTTGGGCTTGACTTAAGTCTGTTAAGACTACAAGTCTTATATCTGAGAAACATGGAAGTGTTTGCCTGTTGGTATGCTCCCCTAAGCTGTTTTCTCTACACATTTACTTATAGGACTATAAATATAAACCTACCTAGTCTAGAGCCCTTTACCACTGAAAGCAGTTTTCAGGGTTTGGGACTTGCTACTGGACTGGAGGAATGGCTCAAGTCCTGTGGACATCATGTGACATGTTCATGAAATGTGATTTTTTTTAAAGTGCTGGGCATCAGGCAATGTTTTACTGCAACAACCCTTCACATACAAGGCTTTGTAGTGGTAGTTTGGTTTATCTTGGGTATATTCCCAAGTAGTAATTCTTTCAAGCATTGCCAAGTAAAGTTTCTTTGTAGCCTTGGCTATCCTGGATCAGACCAATCTGACCTGAATTTAGATTGAACCAACAGTGTAAAGGTTCCAAATTGCACATTTATCAACTAATGTGCAATAGTATCTTAGTGTAAAATGGTCAGCAGCAGCTCAGAGCTTGGGTGCTAGAAACAACCCAACTCCTAGTTTTTAGTTAGCTCTAAATTTACCCTCCACTAAAGGTCTACATTTGCCTTGCTTTGGGGTGCACAGAATCCCATCTAGGGAGACAGGAACATGAGTCGTGATTTCAACACCAGTCAGTCTGATGTGTGAAAACCCCAAAACACTACTAAATTGCCTGAGACCTGCAGCCCAGTAGAGATCCCCGCCCCCCTCAAGTGCTTGGGATCTAGGGATCAGCTCACAACGCCACCCTTCCCAGCCACTCCGGAAAGGCGGCGAGGTTTGTTTACGTCATCATTACTTTCCGCGCGTCCCCTCTTTGACGCGTCGCCTTTGTCAGCTCTTCCACATACCATTGGCTGTTAGCAGCCTAGCCTCCCGGAAGTGCGGACATTACCCTGGGCATCTGAGTGGTGGTGAGTGAGCTGGTGGGGTTGGAGCTCGCGTGCCTGTCTCTGTCAGTGCCTGTCTCTGTCAGCCGTGCTGTGCAGAGGCTCAGTGTCCCGGGGACGTGCTGTACCGTGCTAGCCTACTCGCCTCCCGTCTCCGCACCAGCCTTCGTCCGTCACCTCGGTGTCCCTTCCTCTGTCTTCCGTGGTGAGACGGTTTGATTCTTATCCTTGGACCTGTGCGGTGAGTGCCCCTTCTCTACCTGCTGGATCCTGTTGTCTCCCTACTTTTTGATCGTTTTCTTTGATTTCCCTCGTCCCTCTCGGTGACTTCAGGGCTCTATTTAGGCTGCTCTGGTGGATCCCTAACCCTTTCTTTCCTTTCTCACATCCATTGTCCTCTTAGACCAAGTTGAGTGAAAGATTCCATTTTGCTCTCTGATGATGGCTTAGCTAGTGGTTAAAATGGTAGTCTACATTGTCATCTTCTAAACATTTCCACCACAATTTCTACAGTATGAAATCAAACACCTATCAAAAAGTTACTAGGATTAAGAGACAACACTATAAGCTTTCTGCTTAAGAAATCCAAAAAGTTTTTATAAAAACCATAATATGGGGACTGGAGAGATGGTTCAGCGGTTAAGAGCACTGACTGTTCTTTCGAAGAGCACTGACTATTCTTCCGGAGGACCTGAGTTCGATTCCCAGCATCTACATGGCAGCTGACAACTGTCTGTGATCCCAAGATCTGACGCCCTTACACAGTTATGTATACAAGGAAAACACCAATTCACATAATAAATGTTTAAAAACTATAATATGGAAGTCGGGAGTTGTGATGCACATCTTTCATCTCAACACAAAGGAAGCAGTGGATCTCTTAAGGCCAGACAAGGCTACATAGTGAGACTTGGTCTGGTAAATGATATGGT
This sequence comes from Sigmodon hispidus, assembly GCA_004025045.1. NCBI lineage: Eukaryota > Metazoa > Chordata > Mammalia > Rodentia > Cricetidae > Sigmodon > Sigmodon hispidus. The sequence goes on from PVIH01008735.1 coordinate 30,629, forward strand.
ATAGTTACTGGCACCGTTTCTTAGGGTTCACATAATTTGTAGGAATTTAAAAAAAATATTTTTATTATTTTTGTGCATTGGTGTTTTGCCTACATGCCTCTGAGAGTGCCAGATCTTGAAGTTAGAGATAGCTGTTAGCTGCCATGTAGGTGCTGGGAATTGAACCTGGGTCCTCTAGAAGAGCACTTAGTGCTCTTAACTGCTGAGCCATCTCTCCAGCCCCCAATTTGTAGGAATTTTTAAACCACCAACTACAGGGAGAACTCAAAGAATGCAAATGACAGTTGAGTGGGTAGGACAGAGGTTTGAGGGGAGTTGTAAAATTCTCAAATTTTTTTTTAATTGAGGAAAAGATAGAAAAAATTATTCTTTTTTTTTTTTTTTTTTTTTTTTTTTTTAAGACATCAAGTAGTCCTGCTGGCCTAAAACTCACAAATAAATCCCCGCCTACGGCTGGGATTAAAGGCATGACCTACCATTCCTGGCTGGGAATTCTGGCTGTGCATAAGTTCCTGCTTTTGTGAGCATCCTCCACCAGTCTACAGCCCCAGTATACCTGAGTCTATACTCTTTTTTCCATTTTGAGAGTGGGTCTTCCTAAGTTGTTCGTGCAGGCCTTGAACTCGATGTGTAGTCCAGGCCGATTTATGCCGTTTTTTCAGAGCCTTCTCAATAGTTGGGAATACAAGCCTGGCCCATTTTGTTCCGTGACATTTCTCTTTTCTATTAGTCACACTGTCCAGTGTACACTGCCTTCCTCTAAGCTGGTTGTTATCATCGTCTTCATTTTGCTCATGAGGGAATTAAGGCACAGCCTGGTTCAGTAATTTTTCCAAGAAACACCTTTTAGAAAGTGATCAGGTCGCAAATCAAGGCAGCCTCCCTATGAAGTCTGTCAAGTGCTGTGCTGTGGGACCTTTAAAAGGCCGTAAGACCAGCTAGAGTTGTCTCTAGACCTGCTCATCTTCAGCCCAGATTCTAAACATTGTGGCCAAAAGTAAGATTCTCGAAAAAAAGAAATCTCTGCTGACTGACTTTTTTTCTAAGTGCTAATTTGAATAGAGGGTTCTCGCAGTGGTTCTCAATCTTCCTAATAAAGTTCATGTTGTGACCCTCAACCATAAAATTTTGTTGCTACTTCATAACTGTAATTTTGCCACTGTTAGGAATCATAACATAAATATCTGCTATGCAACATCTGTGGAAGGGCTGTCCAGGGGTCGTGACCCACTGGTTGAGAACCATGCATCTATTAGGCTCCAGGCCAAGTATCCTAAAACTGAGCTACACCCCCAACTTAACTGACTCATTTTTTGCTTGTTTTTGAATATTTTAGAAATTACTTTGGTAAATTCTTAAATTATTTTGACTGGAATTAGTTGAGTCCTTTTAAAATAGCTGGCCATTTCTTGATGTAAATTTATACTTATATTTACTTGTAACTAATTTCAGAATCACATTCAAAAAAATCATAACACTGTTTACTTGCATTGTGAGTAGTGTGAAGTGTATGTACTTCTGGTGCTGACTCATTCATCAATCAATACTACTTTGCTTAGTATTCTTAAAATTAGAAAATTTAAGATCCTTGAGTATTGTTCTGAAATTCCTTTTTTTGTTTATTTATGCTTATTTTTATGTGCTTTGGTGTGAGGGTGTCAGATTCCTTGGAACTGAGTTACAGACAGGTGTGAGCTGCCGTGTGGATGCTGGAAACCCAGGTCCTCTGTGCTCTTAACTGTTGAGTATCTCTCCAGCCCCCTGAGAAAAACTTCATTTTGAGGCCATTGTGCTGGCTAGTTTTAATTATCAACTTTAAACAACCTACAATTTCCTGGGGAAAGAGTTTTAATGAGTAATGACTCAGATCATTTGGCCTGTGAGCATTGTCTGAAAGTAATTATTTTGATTGGTAAAGAATGTAGAAGACCTAGCCCATTGTGGGCATCATAGTTCCTTAGGCAGGAGGTCCTGAATGGTGATAAGAGGAGAAGGCTACTTCCTGAGAAAGACCTAAAAATTCCATGATTCAATTTTCCTATCCTTGCCACAAGTAGAAGAAATGGTTGGCTCTTTGCTTTTCGGTTGGTTCTTTGCTTTGCTGTTAAACAAAGCTCGGTTGCCCTCCCACTTCCATGAACTGTGTTTTTGTAGTTTGACCAGGGGCGATACATTTCATATGTTGTTAGTGTTTTCTGGGTTAAACATTAAAGATCTAAAGCATCTAAACCATTGAAAAAAGAGAGAGAGAGAGAGAGAGAGAGAAGGCTAACTGGATCCTTGTGGCTTTTCTCTGTGCTCTTGATTGTAGCTGTGATATCCTGAGTTTCTACTTCAGCTTTCCTATGATAATGGACTAACCTGGAATTGTGCAGTGAAACAAACCCTTTCTTCTTTCCCTAAGGTGCTTTTTGTTGGGGTGTTTCTCACAGTAACAGAAATGAAATAGAATAATCCTCTATCTTGAAGTCCTATTTCTTTTTTTTTTTTAATAGATTTATTTATTTACCATATATACTGTATACAGAAGAGGGTACCATATGTCATTCAGATGTTTGTGAGCCACCATGTGGTTGCTGGGAATTGAGCTCAGGACCTCTGGAAGAACAGTTAGTGCCCTTAACCTCTGAGCCATCTCTCCAGCCTTTGAAGTCCTATTTCTAAGAGGTTAATTTATTTTTGTAAATTTAAGAGAGCTTTTGATTTAATAGAATAGGTGTTGTGTCTTTTAAGACATACTTGATTTTCAGAATCATATGATTTTTTATTCAATATTTCAAAATGATTTTTATTATCAAGAAAAAGGGCTGGCTGTGTTGGTGCATGTTGTTAACCCCTGAACTGAATAGGAAGGCCTGGTCCACATAGAGAGTTCCAGCTGGTTAGGGCTATATAGTGAGAGATTCTGTCTAAAGAAGTATTAACTTTTATAAATGTACAATTTACTTACATGGTAATCCTTATGATGAAACATCACAAGCAAAACAGGTTGGGGATGAAAGGGTTTATTCTGCTTACACTTCCATATTGCTGTTTGTCATCAAAGGAAGTCAGGGCAGGAACTCAAACAGGGCAGGAACTGAGAGGCAGGAACTTATGCAGAGGCCATGAAGGGATGCTGCTTACTGGCTTCCTTCCCAGGGCTTACTCAGCCTGCTTTCTTACAGCACCCAGGACCACCAGCCCAGAGACAGCACTACCGACAGTGGGCTGGATTCTCCACCATCAATCACTAATTATGGAAAATGCTCTACAGGCTTGCCTACTGCCTGATCTTATAGAGGCATTTTTTTCTCCCCCCTCCCCCCACTTTTTTTCTTTTCCTTAAAGACAGGGTCTATTTAATTAGCTCTGGCTATCCTGGACCTTACTTTATATATATATATATAGACCAGGCTGTCCTTGAACTCACCTGCCTCTCCCTCCCCAAGTGCTGAAATTAAAGTTATAGGCCACTATGCTTGGCTGGAGGCATTTTCTTAATTGAACTTTGTCCTCTTAGATGACTTAGCTGTGTCAAGTGGACATAAAACTATTTAGCACAATATTGAATAAAATGTTACTTATTACCCAACACACCTTCAGTTATATCCTTAAAAAGGAATACTGCAAAGTGGAGACTAGAGAGATGGCTTGGATGTTAAGAGCAGGGGCTGTTCTTGTGAAGCCCAGGTTCATATCCCAGCTTCCACATGCTGGCTCAGATGTGGACCACACAGGCACTGCATACTCATGATGCTCAGACATCCATGCAAGCAAAACACCCAATTCACATAAAATAAGCAAATCTTTTTTTTTTAACTTTATTTATTTATTTATTTGCCTTGGTGTTTTGCCTGGAACTGGAACTACAGACAGTTGTTAGCTGCCATGTGGGTGCTGGGAATCGAACTCGGGTCCTCTGGAAGAGCAGATGGTGCTCTTAACCGCTGAGCCATCTCTCCAGCCCCCGAAATAAGCAAATCTTTAAACAACCTAATAAATGAAAAGTTGATCTACTTGGTGGCATCTATAATTCAGCACTTGAGAGGGTCAGGACAAGAAGAGTTCCACTTCCAGACAGCCTGAACCACTCTCAAAAAAGGAAAAGCAGGTCTAGGCTTGTGAGTGGTGGCAGTTTTTCTGTCACTCCTGCCTCTGCCTCCCAAGTGCTGGGATCAAGGCATGCACCACCACCACCTCTCTAATAATTTGGTTTTTTAATCTGTGGAACATCCATTCTCTCCGGTTTCATCATCATCATCATAAATGTTTCATTACTATTTATTTCTTTGTCTATTGGTGTATGTGTGCATGGAAGAGGGAGCCACTCCATTGTGGTGTGTTGAGGTCAGGGAACAACTTGCAGAAGTCAGTTCTCTCCACCATGTAGGTCCCAATGGCAAGCCCCTCTCCTACTGAACCATCACTGCCCCAACCTGGTCTTTCAGAAAGGAACAAATGGGTATACATAAAGTACTTAGACATAGTGTTGTGGATGTATATCACATATTTAATAAATCCTGAATGCTAGGGAGAGAGCACACAGTCAAATCCTCGGCAGACAACTCAGGAAATTCTTAAACCTTCAATACAAAGATAAACAGCTGAGTCACTCACACATACCTTTAATCTCAGCACAGGGAAAGCCAGAATGGTGACCTACACCCTTGATCCCACAATTCCAGAGACAGAACTTCTGTTTCTGTGAGTTCAAGGCTACACACCATTAATCCTAACCTGGATGGGACAGGGTATTTAAGGGCTGTAGAAATCCAGAGAGAAGAGAAGTGACTGGGATCGAGGCTGAAAAGTTGCAAAACAGCTGGGTGAGAATTGACTGTGGTGCTTCCTCTCTGGTATTTCAGCCTTCCCCTGACATCTGGCTCAGAGTCTCATATGTGATACTACATATTGTCAGGATCTTTAAAAGTTCTTTAGTTGTGTTTTGATTTGTTGTATGGGCATATCCATGTCAGCGAGCCTGTGGAGGTTACAGAGCTCAAAGTGGCTGGAGTTGGTTGTCTTTTCACTGTGCTGTCAGTGACAACTTAGGTTGTCAGGCTTGGAGGCAGGTGCCTTTATCCCTGAACTGTCTTTGGTCATGAAGTCTGAGACAGTGACAGGGATTGGGAAGAACGGGATTCTGGCATCTTGCCATTTGTGTTTACTCATGCTCTTTTATCTAGCAGATGGCAGCATTTGGGTTCAGAAACTCAAATATTTAGAGCAAATGTTTTTTATACATACCCTCTGTAGAAATAGTACTTTCCATAAAGTCTTTCTGTCACTAATCTATGATGAACTTTTTTTTCTTCTTCTTCTTCTTTATGTCAGCAGTTTAGGAACTCAAGCCTGGGACAATGGTGTGCATTCCTTGTATCGTCATTCCAGTTCTGCTCTGGATCTTCAAAAAATTCCTGGAGCCATACATATACCCTCTGGTTTCCCCTGTTGTCAGTCGTATATGGCCTAAAAAAGCCATACAAGAATCCAATGGTAAAAATACAGGCAAAGTAGACTGCAAGGTAAGACCCTCCAAATGCCTGAGGAAAGGCAGGTGAAAGGGTGGCGCATGGGTAACGGAAAGCCCTTGGCTTTGGGAGAGTGAGCTTCTAGAATTGGTAGCTTTAATTTGTTTCTCTCAATTTCAGTAATTTAGTAATCAGAAGATTTTAAAGATTTATTTATTTTTATTTTATGTACAGTGGTGTTTTGCCCTGAAGCTAAAGTTACAGAAAGTCAGACAGTTGTGAGCTGCCATGTGGTTGCTGAGAATCAAACTCAGGTCCCCTGGAATAGCACTCAGTGCTGTTAACCACTGAGCCATCTGTCCAGCTCCAATTTTAAACCAGGCTTCTGGGTAATGTGTTTGTCCTTTTGCCCTATGGCTTTGGTTGAGGATCTTACTGTCCCCACCTGACATGGGGATTGAACCTGGGACAGGAGCCCACGGGGTCAGCTCTCTACCATGAGCTACAACTACAGGCTCAGTACAGGCCTAGTATGGAGGAGGCTGTTTTGAAAGTGAATGTTTAGACTACTCTGTCTTTATCATTGGTGCCTGTTGCATTGACTCTGTTCAGCTGTGCTAATTGAATTAACCTGCATAATTCTGGAAACAATCATTTAATTTGGAAGTTTATTGTTTGCTTTTACAAAGAATGTCTCTTAATATCAATGCCTTCTTATTATAATAATTTTTTATTTTTATTTTTTTTACTCTAGGGTGCAGATACCACTGGATTACCCACAAAAGGACCAACAGAGGTCTCTGATAAAAAGAAAGAGTAGTGTGGTTTTCCTGAAAGCCCTTGGCTGTTCCCAAATGGACCCGATAATATGAAGCACCTTCTTTGTCTCTTGACTTATTTCTCTGAGACCAGGATTCTCGATAAGCAGATTAGCTAGCTACTTGTTACTGATCAGGAAGTACATGGTATTTATATTTAAAATGTAAGCAGTTATATTTAATGACCTCACTCTGAGTTTCTTTTTCATTAAAGTATCTTTCATTTCCATTATTCCATTTTACTAATATGAATAAATAGAAGATTTGTGTGAGCAGACACTCGGAGCTTGGAGTCCTTGATCCTTTGCATTGTTTGGTATGACTTTGCTGGCTGTTTTCATTTCCTGTGGGCTTTTGTGACTTGAGTGGGACGAGTCTTGCAGTAAACAGCAGAGTCGATGGAAGTGTGAAAGATGTGACAACTGTCGAGCACTGTGGAAAGCTGATCTTAGGAATAGTTATTGCTCTAAGTTAACTGGAAAAGAAGGAGCTAGGGGAAGCTTCTTTGAAAAATGTAATATCAGCGTCAATGTCATTCACTTGAGTTCTATCCTGCTCTACTTCTATTGCTGCAAATGCATTAAACATTCAGATTAACTTGTTCTTTGTTTCTTCTTGTCTTTTCATTTCTGAAAGTAATTTTTTAAAAAGACCAGGCTAACAAAGCAGAATCTTAGAACTGTGGTGGTGTCTAGACAGTGGTTAGGCGGAGGCCAACATTCCACAATGAGTGAAATCCACAGGAAAGATTTGGCTGGCCTGATTTGCCTAAAGCAGCTTGGGCTTTACTTGTTGTGATAGGATAAAGCCAGTCCTGTGCCTGAAGGTTGCCTTAGGAGCCAAGGTCTCCAAGTTCAAGCCTGGCCTTTGCTGCAGAATGAATTTGTGGCTAACTTAGCTGGATCTCATGTCAAACTTAAAAATGCAAAAAGGGTTGGAGGTGTAGCTTAGTGACAGTATTTGTTTCACCTGAAACCCTGGGAACAGTCCACAGCACTGTGCATCCCTCTACTCAAACTCTGTGTAGCAGAGGATGGCCTTGAACTTCTGGTCCTCTTATCACTACCTCCCAAGTGCTAGGGTTATAGGTGTGTTCTGTCACACCTGTGTCATGTCCATCCTTCTGTGCCCCCACCTCCCTTGCTATTTTGAGATAAGTTCTCTTCACTAGTTCTGGTTGGCCTGGGATTCATGATCCTAATTTAGCCTCCCAAGCACTTCAGCTATAGACATAAATCACCATTTCTGGTTTAAAATGTATGTTTGTATTGAATATGCACATCATTGTTTTTATTGCACATCAGGATGGATTTTTTTTTATGGATGTGTGTGTGTTGGGAATTGATGTTTTGAAGCAAGGTCTCTCTTGGTGTCAGCCTTGGTTGCCGTGGAGCTCAGTATGTAATCAGGATGGCCTCAAACTCACAGAAATCATGTCTCTGCCTTCCAAGTCCTGGGATTAACGGTGTCTGCCACCACACCATCTTGCCCATAGTTTTTAAATTAGCTTCTCTTGAGGGTTTAGGCCGACCTGACCTGCATAGTCAGGAATGACTTTGAACTTCTGTACCTTCTGCATGCAGATGCTGTTATTACAGGTGTGTGCCATCATGGCCAACTTGTGTCACTTGGAAATATTTTTTTTTTAATTTGGGTGGGTTATTTTATTGTTATGTGTGTGTTTTGTCTGTGTACATGTATGTATACCTTCTGTGTGCCTATATGGTTGTGAGCCACCATGTGTGTGCTAGGAATTGAACCCAGCTCTTCTGCAAGAATGGCAAGTGTTCTTAACCATTGAGCCATTTTTCTAGCCCTGAAGTAAAGTAATTTGTAATGTAAGGACATTACATGTTGTCATGATTTTATTCAGGCCTTTGGTATTAATTTCATATTCCCAAATACTATCACTGGTAATTTTTGAGCTATAAACTTTAGGCTGAGTTTCTATTATGTCTAAGAACTGTCTTATTTTATGTGAATGGGTGTTTTGTCTACCTGTATGTTTGACTAGATGAGTCTTGGTGTCAGAAGAACCCAGAAGAGGGTGTTGGATACCCTGGAACTGGGGTTAGAGTTAAGAGCTGATATATGGATGCTGGGAATTGAACTTGGATCCTCTGGAAGAGCAGCTACTTACCACTAAGCCATTTTTCCGGCTTTTAGCTGTTTTTTTATTTTATACTTTCTTTTATATATCTCCTCCCAATGTGGGTTTTTTTGTTTGTTTGTTTTTTGTTTTTGTTTTTGTTTTTGACATTTGATGCTAGAGATTAAACCCAGCTTAGCATCTGTTCTTGTCTACTCACCTGTCATCTGTCATTTCCTATCTGCATGTCTAGCTCCTTAGCTATCATCTATTATCATCTATCTATACAACATCATACTTAGGAACACACTGTGCTTCTGGGTTATATAGTCTCCGTCTATCAGTGCCCTTGTGCTAAACTGATTTTAAATTCAATATAGTTTATAATTCTGAAATATAAGGCATTTAGGGGTATTGATACATGCCTGTAATATCAGCACTAGCACTTGGAATCTTGATGCAGGAGAATCTCTGGAATTCAGAGTCATCCTTGGTTACAATTTTTAAACTAAACTAACAAGCCACTCAGCATGGTCATTTCATACACAATATATTAAACTGGATGGTGTGAGGAAGCCACAGAAGCAGTATAATTCATGAAAGAAAAAATGGGCCCACAAATGTTAATGTTTCATTAGGAAAATGCAGATTAGAACCACATTGAGAACCCACCAGAATAGTTTAACATTTCAAATCGAGTGTTGTGAGGGTGTTTATTTTTATTTTTAAATGTGTATGGGTGTTTTGTCTTCATGTATGTCTGTGTATCATTTGCATCCCTGATACCTCAGAGGCCAGAAAAGGACACTAGATCCCCACAACTGGAGTTATAGACGTCTGTGAGCTACTACGTGGGTGCTTGGAGTTGTTTTTATTTTTGCAATCCTTCAAATTGCACCTAGAGCATTGCACATTCTGGACAAGCTAGGGTTATAGATGTGTTCCACCCGACCCAGCTACCACTGCCTTTGGATATTCTGAGTTTTGCAACAAGAAGAAATAGGAGAACAGCTGGGGACAGTCTTGGTGTTGCTTGCACTGAGAAAGAAAGTTAGAAAATTATAATGCGGGGCTGGAGAGATGGCTCAGCGGTTAAGAGCACCGTCTGCTCTTCCAGAGGACCTGGGTTCGATTCCCAGCACCCACATGGCAGCTAACAACTGTCTGTAGTTCCAGTTCCAGGCAAACACCAAGGCAAATAAATAAATTAAGTTTTTTTTTTTTTTTTTTTAAAAAGAAAATTATAATGCATTTACTTTTGAGCAGGTGATATGTTTACAAGGCACAGGAGAATTTGCAAAGCCTTTGGGACTTGTGGGCTTTGGTTTTGTTTTCTTTTGTTGAGACAAAGTCTCTCGGTGTAAGACCCAGGCTGGCCTCTGCCTCCTGCTGGGATTAAAGGCAAGTGCCATCACATCCAGCTAAGAGACAGGGTCTTAAGTAACCTAAACTGGCTTTGTAGCTAGCTGAGAATGACTTTGAACTCCCAATTCTCCTTCCTTCAACTCCTAAGTGCTGGGGTTACAGCTGTTTGCCACTAGCCACAGCTGGCTTTGAACTTGTGCTACCTCTGCCTCCTAACGAAAACTTGTATCTTGAAGATCAGTGGATATTATAAAAGAAATATGTGATTGTATCTAATAATAGACCGTCAGTGCATATGAAGCAAATACTGAAAGAATTGGAACACAGATAAATGTTCCTACAAAAATAGCTAGAGACCCTAGTGCCCTGTCATCTAGGTACAGCTCAGTGGGGGAGTGTTTGCCCAGTGTGTACTGAATTGGATCTCCAGCACAACCAACCAATTAGTCAACCAACAAAACTCACCATCTATCAGATAGAACAACCAGATACAGAAGACTTGAGCAACACAGTGAGCTGCCTAGCTGTAACAGATACAAGAGTGTGGGTTTTTCTTTAAATGCATGTTCTCCAATATACAGGGCTCAACTCACAAATTAAGCCTCAATAAATAAAACAGAGAGAGAGAGAGAGAGAGAGAGAGAGAGAGAGAGAACACTATCATACAAAATACACTCTCTGACCAAAACAGGGTAAAGTTAAATGTTCTAACATGAGAAAGTAGAACACTCACAAAGATCATGGCATTGGCACAATATCAACCAGGTAAATGCAGTAGACATTTGCATGAGTTCAAAGCCAAGGTGATTTGATGACTGGAAAGTATTTATTCCTGAAAGGCTAGTATTTAGTATTACTTCTGGAATAACTTTTGTTGGTTCAGAGTTTTAATACTAGTGGGAATATACCTTTATATCTGCAGATGCAAATTCCATTATGAAGATGTTGGCAAAGATTTGAATCTGCTAATCTCAACTAGTTAATTTAAAAAAATTTTAAAAATCTATTTGCTCAAAAGCCATTCCTTTGGGTCTGGAACTAAGCTATGGCAGCTGTTCTTCTCCTTTGTGGTAGTTGAATTTTGATTATGTGTAAAGCCTGCAACTTTATGAATCCTTAAGCATCACAAGAACAGGACCAAGTCTAGAGCACAATGCAAACAATTCCTGATTGTTTATTATCTTTGTCCATTTGGCTTGATTTAGAATCACCTAGAAAACTGAGGCATACCCCTGTGTGTGTCTGGTCAGGTGTTTCTAGAGAGGATTAACTGAGCCCTGGATTAACTGGAGAGGATTAACTGATTTCTTGGCCTTGATGTGGGTGGCACCATTCCGTGAATTGAAGGGCACAGTATTTTTTTTCTTTTGAGACAGTTTCTCTGTGTAGCTCTGGCTATCCTGGAACTCTCCGTAGACCAGGCTGGCCTCAAACTCAAACTCATGGAAGGCCTGCCTTGCCTTCCATGTACTGGCATTAAAGACTAGCACCACCACCATCCAGCTGGGCCCACAGTAGAAAAGAGGAAAAGGAGAAAATAGCATGATGGCACTCCCTTTTGCTTCTCGGCTGGATAGGGAAGCAGATATGAGCCACCATATCCAGATTTTCCTCCTCCTTCTCTTCTTCCAAAAAACAAAGACAAGAACAAAAGCAATGTAATTGCCCTAGCTGTTTTGGAACTCACTATGTAGACCATGCTGGCCTCAAACTCTGAGATCTTCCTCTGCCTCTGGAGTGCTAGGATTAAAAATATGCCCAGTTTATTTTTCTTTTTATAAGCCCCTCTCTTCTCTCTGTGTGTGATCTGTGTTTGAGTTTATGATGTGTGAGCATATGTTTGTATGAGTGACATCAGGTAAGTGCATGGTATGGTGTGTATGTTGTGGTTCCAAGGCTCCAAATCCACCTGAGTAGACACAAAGTTTTTGCCAAGTAAGATTTAGTATTGGGCAGCATTGAAGGAATTGACCAGTCAGGAACAGCAGTACAGACTCAGGAGCTGACTGCATCCCCCAAAACATCCATTTCAGCAAGTATTTAAGCACAAAACCCACAATCATCTGTGCCAAGTTACAGCTGCAGTCTTTCCACCAATCAGGATTCAAAGATTAGGGACCTTTCCTATGTGTTCCATCGTTTTCAATCCACACAGAATGTAAGCTTTTCAGCCCAACTAATTAGGTTCATTTGTTGTTGTTGTTAGGAATGGCCATAATGTTTTTAAAGAACTAAAGATGCATAACAGACTGTTTCTATTGTTCAAGGAGGAGGTTGGTTAGCAATTGCAAAGTCTCTAGCTGCCGTGGGGCCTGGGAACTTGAACTTTTTTACCTTACAGGTAAAATGGAATCTGAAGTCAAAATGGCAGTATCAGGACAAGGTGCTTTGCCTCTTCCCAAGAGGTAAATGTCAGAGGACAGCCTTGGAGTCTTTGCTTTCCATCTTGTTAGGGGCAGGGTCTCTGGCTTGCTATAGTGTGTTCCATGTTATGGAGTCCAGATCTGTGGATTCTGTGTCTCCATCCTCCATCTCCCTCTAGAAGGCATGGGATTACAACTATGGACTACTACACACACATAGCTTTACATGAGTTCTGGGGATTCCAACCAAGGTCCTCACACACTCTTCACTTTACCCACTGAGCCATTTCCCCAAGCCATAGATATTTTTAAGATAAGGTCAGCCAGGTAGTTGTGGGCGTGCCCTTAATCCCAGCACTCTGGAGGCAAAAGCAAGTGGATCTCTGTGAGTTCAAAGCCAGCCTGGTCTACAGAGCCAGTTATGGGACATTCAAGGCTACACAAAGGAACCTTGTTTCAAGAAAAACAAACACCCCCCCCCCCAAACAAACAGAAAAGAAAAGATCTCAGGTAGCCCAGGAGGGCCTGGAACTTACTATAGAGCCAGGGATGACCTTGGTTCTCCTGACTCCACTTCCCAACTGCTAGGGTTACAGTGTGACTCATGTCTACCTTCACAAACATGCTTTCAAATAAGTAGATAAGTATAGCATTCTTTATGGTGGTGGTGGCTGGGCAAATGTGCCCTCTCCTTTTTAGCTAGATCCCCAGGCACCTTGTGTGTTAGTATGCTTTGCTGTTCTTATGCAAGCTCAGTGAATTTACTGGAAATTGATATTGTAACAGAATGTCTAGGCTGGCTGGATAGACTGGGATCTGTATGTGTAAGAGAAGATCAACTCCCACATTGTCCTCTATTCTCCACACGTGTGCCATGGCATACACTTGCTCCTCCCAATAAACAAACAGATATAAAGTAAGGTCTAATATTTGTACAGCACTTTGTTGGCACATGGTGATTATATAATTGAAGTAATAGTGATAGTTGTTTCATAGGGTTATTTAGAAAAATTAAAATATCAGTGACTAGTACATAGGAAACAGTCCATAGTGTAAGTGGGTATTACTTCAGTGGATGCAATTATGTACATATTTTAAATGAGGGAAGAAGATAAATTCTCAAGGGTATTAATCTGGTGACCTCAGGTCATTTGACTTAAAATTCCATACTTTTCTCTTTTAAAAAATTTTATTTATTATGTATATAGTATACAGAAGAGGGTACCAGATTATAGATGGTTGTGAGCCACCATGTGGTTGCTGGGAATTGAGCTCGGGACCTCTGGAAGAACAGTCAGTGCTCTTAACCTCTGAGCCATCTCTCCAGCCCCAAAATTCCATATTTTTCTATAAGACAATGTTTCATGTAGCCTGGCTGGCCTCCTTATATAGCAGAATGGGCTTTATCATTCAAGTACTGGGATTACAAGTTCAAATTCCATACTATTTTGTTTTATTTTGAGACAGGGTCTTGGTATACAGCTGTGGCTGGCTTGTCATTCACTATACAGTCCACGCTGGCCTTGAATTCCGAACAATCCTCCTTTAGCCTCTCAGGCGAATACCGTATTTTTGGCACTACACAATATTCTTATTCTGGTGGGACTCATCCTGATTATGTTGTTGAAGGACTAGAGATCTTTCTGTTAAAAAATATTCTATTTTTCAGTTCTTCAGAGCTAGCAAAAGATTTGTTCAATGTTGGTGTGGTTATCCAGCAGGAATTAACAGGGGCCTTAATCTCGGTTAAATTACCAGTACAGACGCTCTCGCTCCCAAGAGCATAGAGTTTAAGGCTTCTCCACTTTGCCACGTGGCTATTTGGTTGCCCGGGAGACGCTAGGAGGATAAAACGCCAGGACTACATTTCCCAGAAGCCCACCGGCTGGCGTGCCACGGGACCGCCTGCTGCTGGCGCGCGCCCGGCCGTTCAGTCCCTAGCCGCGTCCTCAGCTGCTTCCCTCCTCTCACCCCAGCCTCCGCGTCTCCGCACCGACATCTCTGGAACCGGAACGCAGTCGGAGCCGGAGCCGCTGAGCGGCGGAACCATGGCGGCCTGAGCCGGCGTGTACACCCGGGACGCTGTGCGCCCGCGCTCTCGCTTCCCCGCTGCCCGCCCGCCCGCCGCGGCTGGAAGGGGAGTCCGCGCCGCTGACACAGGTGGGCTTCCCTGGCACGGCACCGCCCCGCGGGGACTGAGCTGGAGGTGAGCGGCCGCGCGCCGGAGGGCTGTGGTCCCCGAAGCTTGGGCCGCCCCGAGCTGCTCTGCGGCCCCTTGGCGCCAGGGTGTGCAGAACCAAGTGAACTAGACCCCTGGTCGGCCGGCCGGGACCTAGGGGTTGACGGAACGGCTGGGAGCTTCCGGACACTCGAGGTTGACTGGACAAATGGGCGTGTGATGGGCAGGGCGAGCAGGAGCGTGTTGCGCGTTTGACATACACATTTTTATTGACAGTATCATTCTGTACTATAAAATGCATGCTTTGGAAGTACCACTAAAGTACAGCTCACTAGCTTTTAGTCTGTTCACATGATCGGGCCGCCTTACAGCAATCCCACAACATTTTTACCTCCTCCAAAGAGATCTGTACCCATTAGCAGTCTCCATTAGTTTGTACTCCCTCCCTCACCCCCTGCAACCACATCAGTCTATTTTCTGCCTTGGTAGATTTGCTTGAGTCATTGAGTGTTAGCTGAAAGGCTGCAAAGCGGCCAAAGTGGGGTTTGAGGGAAGTGGCGTGATAAAGCAGGTGAATGTACTGAACAGCATCGAGGGAGTGATTGTAATAGGGCTAGCAAAGACTGACTGGGGACAGACAGAGGTGGGATCCTAAGGGCTGAGAGGAGATGGCTGGTCAGGAAGATGAGAAACGGTAGCGGAGGTGCTGGGAGCAGTGTAGCCTTATCAGAACCAGATGCTTGTGCCTGAGTTTAGGACTCAATCGAGAAAGACAATCTGTCAAATGGTTGAAAGGTAGCTGCAGAGGGTGAAATTCATGGGCTTTTGGAATGACCATCCTACTCTGGAGTTTGCATTTTCGATAATCTTGGCAACTCAGAGAAACTGGGCAGGGATGAATATCTTCATCTGGAAGATGAAGAACCGGTATTTTAGAGGTTGGGTGACTTGGTTTAAGCTCATAAAGTTAGTAAGTAGGGCAGAGGAGTTGAGACTAAAGTATGTTGATGAAAACCAAAGTTGCAAGGTTATTAAGAAACAGAGAATTGAGATGGGACAATGTTAATAGGAAAGGGGATTGAGTTGTTGAGAAATCTGTGTTAGCCCGGCCGTGGTGGTGCATGCCCAGCACTGAGAGGCAGAGGCAGGTGGATCTCTGTGAATTCGAGACCAACCTGGTCTGCAGAGTTCCAGGACTGTCCATCAGAGCTACACAGAGAAACCCTGTCTTAGAAAACCAAAAATAGGGGGCTGGAGAGATGGCTCAGCGGTTAAGAGCACCGTCTGCTCTTCCAGAGGACCCGGGTTCGATTTCCAGCACCCACATGGCAGCTAACAACTGTCTGTAGTTCCAGTACCAGGCAAACACCAAGGCAAATAAATAAATAAATAATAAATAAAGTTTAAAAAAAAGAAAACCAAAAATAAGGGCTGAAGAGATGACTCAGCGGTTAAGAGCACTGACTGTTCTTCAGAGGACCTGAGTTCAATTCCCAGCATCCACATGGCAGCTAACAACTGTCTGTAATTATACTTGTAGACAAAATACCAATTCACGTAAAATAAAAATAAATTTAAATAAGAAAGAAGACCAAAAATAAGTCTGTGTTATACTATGTATGTTTAGCAGTCTTTATTGTTTTGGTCAAGGTCTTGTTGCTTTGTGGAAAGGTTCAGACAGAAGTAATGCTTCAGCTCTGTAATACATCCCTCACTACCTCATAACTATACTTTTGCTACTGATGAATCATAATGTAGATATCTGTGTTTTCTGATGTCTTAGATGACCCCTGTGAAAGTGTCATTTGAACCTCAAAGGGGTTGTGACCCAAAAGTTGAGAACCATTGGAGTTGTATAATTAATTCAGTGCCCAAGGCCTTGGTTTGATCCCCAGCATAATGAAAAAGAAAAAAAGAACAACTATTGAACTAAGATAATGTGTTCTCACATACCATTACCAGCTCTAACAATGCCAGTTTAGCTGGGTCTGTCTTCTTACTCATGTTCTCCCTCACAGTTATCCTAAGTGTAGCATTTCAGTAATTATCTCCATTACTTTTCTAATATTAATATAATACTACTAGCATATTTATAATATTATCAGTATCTAGAAAACCTTTATTTTATTTATTTATTTAATTATTTTTGTTTTTTGAGACAAGGTTTCTCTGTATAGCAGCCCTGGCTGTCCTGGAACTCACTTTGTAGCCACAAACTCACAGAAATCCACTTGCCTCTGCCTCCCAAGCTCTAAGATTAAAGGTGTGCGCTACTACTACTTTGTTCATAAAAGTTAGCGTCTTTTTAGATTTTATTTACTTTTGAGGAAGAATACTCTATTGAGTGCACTGCAAAGGGGCACTGGGCTGTTCAAGAACTGGAGTACTTCTGTCCTTGGGATCTATCTGATAGGAGGAGACTGAGCAGTACAAACACATCCATGTCTTACTTGATGAAATATTGTGTCATTCCACATTGGAACATGGAATTTGGGGTGACCTGAATCTCTGTTCCCAGGCTTGGTCACTTACAATGGCTTCACAATAAACTCCTGTTGCTTTAAATAACAACAAACCATTGTGTCTCCTGCATTTTCCCTAGCTCCAGCTACCTTTAGTTCCTCTTTTAACCATCAAGGTGGCTCATTCTTTGTACATCAATGAAATACTGTGAAATTGACTATCTTTTTTGTTCATTTTATTTGTTTGTTTTTCAAGACAGGGTTTCTCTGTGTAGCCCTGGCTGTCCTAGAACTTGCTCTGTAGACCAGCCTCAGATCCATCTGCCTCTGTCTCCCGAGTGCTGAGGTTAAAGGCATCTCTTTCACATAAGGATCCATGTGATTGGATCAGTTTCATATGGACAATCCAGGTTAATTTCACAGTGTTGCTTTTCTAAAAGACTATTATTATTACTATTGATGTTTAGATAAGTGTGAGGATCTGAGGCTGGGTTGTTTGTGTGGTACTTCACTGACCAACTATCTTTCCAGCTTCCACTTTCTTTGTCCTTAATTCAGTCACATCTCTAAAGTTTTTCCACTTTCCTTGAACCAAAAAAAATCTTATGCCTAAGCCTCCAAAGTGCTGGATTAGAGGCTTGTCTGCTTTTGGAAGTAACAGTATCTTGAATTACACAGATGAAATGCAGATGCCTATGGAGGCTGTTATTCTGCCAATATCAGCATGCTTTGGAATATTTTGCTGAGCCTTAAGAAATTGAATTGTTTTCTTTGCTACAAATGCAATGAGAGTCCAGTCTTTGAGTCAGGGATTCAGCCCGCTTGCCTTTGACTTTTCAGTGACTGTAAACAAGTACTGAGGAATACCTGTGGCACTTGCAGTGTCACTCTGGTACATAAGAGCTCGCAAAGTGAGTAAGCATAAAGCAATCTAACACCATGCGATGTTTCTCCTTCCTCATTTCCTCCCCTCCCTTCTTGGCTCACAGGGTCTGACTACATAGCCCAGGCTATTTATTTTGGTCTCTTTTATATTTAAGTATTTAAAATGTTGGATACTTACAATCAGAACACACACACATACACACACACACTGTGGTGGTGCTTGTTTTCATGCACAAGGTAGGAAGACAAGGATTCTCTGAGACACCTCTAATTCAGCAGGAAAGGAAAGTGCTTGCAGAGTGAGAGATTATTGGCAGTTAGATTGAGCTGCTGGGACATTTGGACTTGAAGTTCTTTCTCAAGTACTATGACTCAGCGGTATATGGGTAAGTGCTTGGGCTAGAAAGCAGAGTGAAAGGTGGCAGTCGCTCTTCTCTTTCCTGGGACAGACAGAGATGGAAAGGATTTGTGGAAGGCTTCTAGCATGCTGTCCTGTTCCACATTGCTAAGGAGCTGTGGAAGTCTACTGTCCTTGGGTGGAACACCTGGCCCTCTGGTGACATGCCTTAGTGTACCTTTTTAATAGGCAGCAGTGACACATAGGAGTATCTATCTGCTCTTGTCTTCCAGCTTAATTTCACTAGTGAGTTTTTGGAGGTGGGTGTTTGGAGATAGGGTTTCTGTGTATAATCCTGGCTGTTTTGGTACTTATTTTGTAGATCAGGCTGGCCTGCTAAGTGCTGCATAATGTTTTATTTTTAAAGTAGAGCTTAATTTTCTGAATTTAATGTGTTGCTAAATAGTTTATTTGTCACCATTTTATTATTTATTTCTAGGCTAAACTTATCTAGAGGATTGGGAACAACTATATATGTCTTCTTTACCAGGAGGCTTACTTGTTTATTCCTTTTAGATTTTTGAAATTTCTACAGCAACAACAACAGCAATAAAAGTAAAAATAATTGTTTCTTTGGAATCAGCTTACTGTGTAGCTCTGGCTGGCCTGGATGTAGGCCAGCCTGGTCTTGAACTCATAGAGATTTTTATGTCTATGATTCCTAAATGCTGGATGGAACTAAAGTTGTATGCCACCATACCCTTTCAGTTTTATTGAACTCTTTCAAAATTATACTCCAGAAGTGGCTGTTAAATCTTTCCTTTGTTATATGATAGTATATTTCTTTAAAAAAATTTAGATTTTTATTTATTTTTATTCAGTATGTATGGAGTTTAGTTTGCATGTATGTGTACCAATAGCATGCAGTGTCTGGGGAAGCCCAAAGAGGGCAGCAAATTCCCTGGATCTGGTTGTAGAGGGTTGTGAGCTGCCTGCCATGTGGATGCTGGGAACAGAGCTCTGGTCTTCTAAAAGAGCAACCAGTGTTCTTAACCATTGAACCATTTCTTGTTGGGTCTCATCGGTGTTGTACTTGACACGGACTTTCTTTCCTAGAAAGGTTGTGCAAACAACCTCAATCATTGCAGCTGGAGCTGGAACACTGAGCACTGGACTGAGTTACGGCTAGAAACCGGAATGGGAAGTGATATCTAAATAAATCTTTTTTTTTTTTTTTAAATCTTTATTTATTTGCCTTGGTGTTTGCCTGGAACTGGGAACTGGAACTACAGATAGTTATGAGCTGCCATGTGGGTGCTAGGAATTGAACTCAGGACCTCTGGAAGAACAGCCAGTGCTTTTAACCTCTGAGCCATGTCTCCAGCCCCTAAATAAATCTTAAAAAAAAAAAAAAAAAAAAAAAGGTATGTTCTTTTAGCAAATGGAAGAGCTGAGGGAGCTGAAGTTTTGTTTTGTGAGGAACTGTTCTGTTTGTGGCCTCCAGGCTAATGTACACATTTTCAATAACTCCAAATGTGAACCCTAGTTCTGTCATTTGGTTTTTTTGGTGTGGGTTTTTTTTTTGTTTTGTTTTCCAGACAAGGTTTCTCTCAGTAGCTTTGGAGCCTCTTCATGAATTCACTTTGTAGACCAGGCTGGCCAGCTTTGGTGTGTTATTAACCATTGACCCTTAGAGATGGGGCTTTGTTTCCGAAGCTGGTCTTGAATTCATGACCATGCAACCTAGAAACTGACCTTAACTCCAGGAGATCCTCCTGCCTCCTGAGTGCTGGAATTGTAGGTATGTAGCTACCTTACCTATAGATTCAACTCTCTTGACTTTAAATTTTCTTATCTGCAAAAGGGGACTGATAATTACCTTATGTTGATTAGAAATGGAGATACTTTAAAGATCAACCAACCAATCTGTAATTAATCATTTATATGTCTGTCTAATCATTCATGTTTCTGGATGTAGAAACCTGATTAGGTGTGTGTGGGATAGCTTTTCATTTTAGTGCTTGGTGTCGAGTGTGGAATGCTTTTGGGGACCAGGTAGCAATGAAGTAGGTGCACCTGGCATTCCTTAGATCTCAAACTGGTAGGAATACATGCATTCTGTGGCTGTCATGTTTGGAGTAAGAAGTCATGTCCTATCTAGGTGTGGTAGTACTTACCTTTAATCTGGCAGATCTCTGTGAGTTTGAAGTCGGCTTGGCCTACATCCTGAGTTCCACATCAGGAGGGGCTGTATAGTAGGCTCTGTCTTAAAAATAAATAAACAAACAAATAAAATGTTTTCTGTGTAGTAAGTTTCTCTGTAAAGCACTCAGTATCAGCTTATTCTTTTCTTTCTTCCCTCCCTCCCTTCTTTCCTCCTTTTCTCTCTCTCTCTCTCTTTCTCTCTTTCTGAGACAGGGTCTTTCTTTGTAGCCCTAACTGTCCCAGAACTTGATGGGTAGGCCAGGCTTGCCTTGAACCTTGAACTCACAGACATCCATCTGCCTCTGCTTCCCAAATGCTGTAATTCTGGAATTAAAGGTCTGGGCCATCACTTCCAGCTCTTGCTCTGGCAGTGATGGTGGCTTCTTCTTTTCTTTTTTTTCCCCAAGATAAAATTTATCTGTGTCACAGTCCTAGATGTTCTGGAACCCACTCAGTATGTAAGCCAGGCTGGCCTTTGATCTCCCAGCTGTCCACCTGGCTTCTGCCTCCCCAGTGCTGGGGTTGAAGGCCATGCTACAGTGTACAGAAGAGAGTACCAGATGTCATAGATGTTGTGAGCCACCATGTGGTGGCTGGGAATTGAACTCAGGACCTCTGGGAGAACAGTCAGTGTTCTTAACCTCTGAGCCATCTCTCCAGCTCAGTGCTTTAGCTTCTTAAGGCTTCCACTTTGATTCCCTCTTGCACTAGCCTTGCTGAGTTTTCTTTGATCCTTGTCTTAGAGTTTCTATTGCTGTGATGAGATTAGTCATTGTGCTTAAAAGCATGGCAACATGCAGGTAGACATGGTGCTGGGGAAGGAACTGAAGGTTCTACATCTGGATCCACAGGTATCAGAAACAACTGTGTACTGAGCAGAGCTTGAGCCTATATGAGGCTGCAAAGCCCACCCCCATGTGACACAATTCTTCCAACAAGGCCACACCAATAGAGCCACTCCCTATGGGTCAAGCATTTAAACACAAGAGTCTATGGGGCTACACTTATTCAAATCACCACAGTCCTAGAGTGACCCATCTAATTTTTCTTTTTTTTAAAAGAAATTTTTCTAGACAGAGTTTCTCTGTGTAGCCTTGGCTGTCGTCCTGGAGTTAAAAGTGCATACTAGTACCACCCAACTTGTTCTGTGTTTTGAGACAAAAGCTTGGTATGTGTCATTGGCTGACTTGGAGCTAGCTCATTAAGTAGCCGTGGCTGGCCTCAAACTAGAGATCCACCTGCCTCTGCCTCCAGAGTGCTGGTATTAAAGGATACTATTATGCCCGGCTTTTTATTCTGTTTTTAATTTTAGGGGCCTTTTTTATTCTTTAATTACTCCCCCATCTGCATGCGCCTGTGTGCATTGTGTGTGTAGGCCCGTGGTCAATGCTGGGTGTCTTCAATTAGTTTCCTCCATATTTTGTGCCAGTGTCTGTCGTTGAACCTGGAGCTCACTGATTTGTGGAGATTGGCTGCCTAGTGAACTCCAGGGACTGACCTGTCTGTTTCCCCAGCCCTGGAATTCACTCTCGCCTTTGGTTTCCCAGTGGATACTGGGAACCTGAACTCAGGTCTCCGTGCCTCCCTCCGAGGCAAGCAGTTTACCAACTGAGCTATCTTCCCCAGACTTGATTGTTTCCTTTTTTGATGGTTCCCTGGTCCTGGTTCATGAAACTGTGTGTCATAGAGGTGATGTGATGGATGTAGAGGTTAAAAAAGAAGACATTTTGCAGCTTACCTGCTTGAGTTTGGCATCTGGCTTGCCACTTTATGGTTCTATAATTTTAGGTAAACTAATCAAGCATTTTTTGTTCTATTTATTTATTTATTTTAGACTAAGAATTAGTAGGTATTGCAAATATTTTAGGGTTTGTGGGCTGAAAGGCAAAATGAAAGATACTTTTTAGGTACTTTTATAGTAAGAGAGAAGAAATTTCTCTGAGTTTTTATTGAAATTTAAAGTGCAATAGTAAGAGTTGAAGATGTAGAGTTGGTGCTTGGTCATCATACAGGAGGGACTGGTTCTGTCATTAGTGTTATATGACCTGTCATCTCAGCCCTCCGAGGTCGGGAGAGGCAGGAGGGTCAGAAGCTCAAGGCCATCTTGGCTGTGTAGCAAGTTTGAGCCCAGCCTGGGCTATGTACAACCCTGTCTTAAGGACATTTTTTTCCTAAACTAGGTATGGTGATATCATAATCACTCGGAGGTTGAGGTAGGAGGATTGAATTCAAAGTCAATCTGGTGACCCTGTCTCAAAACAAACAAACAAACAAACAAACAAACAAACAAAAAACCCCAGAAGACTTTTATTATTAACATTTTCTTTTTACATTTATTTATTTTATGTTTATGAGTGTTTTGCTTGCAGGTGTGTCTGGGTACCATGTGTGCCTGGCACCTGCTAAGACCAGAAGAGGCTGTTGATGTCCCTGGAATTGGAGTTATGGATAGTTCTGAGCTGCCATGTAGGTTCTGAGAATTGAGCTGAGTGAGCTCCTCTGCAGGAGCTAGTATTCTTAACCACTGAGCCATCTCTCCAGCTCATTATTTTATTATTATTATTATATTTTTATTATTAGCTAGGCTGAATTCATTCATTCATTCTGCAGACTTTGTACATCTTGCACTTCTTCAGGGTTTGTTTTTATTCAGATGGTCCTCTCTCTGCTTGAGTGTATCCACTGTTGTCAGTGGTTACTCATCCTTACAGATTCTGTTCAGGCTGCCTGCCTGCCTTTCCCCTTCCTGTTATCTAGCGTTTGACCTGCGTGCTCGTGTGGGGGTCAGAACACCTTCACGAGCCAGTCCCCTCCTTCCGCTGTGTGGGACCCAGAGACCACACTCAGGCCATCAGGAGAGCAGCCAGCCCCTTTACCCACCTCCCCAGCCCCTCAGCTAATATTCTCCTGCGGTTTTTGAAAATAGCTAGCACTATTCCACAGGACTTTTTCTGAGTAACTGTTTTCACTTTAAATATTGAATTTAAGTCAAATACTACATTTTTGTCTGGACACAGTTCTTGACTTCTGTAATATGATACAGTTTAATTGACTCACCATTTATAAGTGTTTTTCTTTACTTGGTTATCAAATGAGCCATTTTGAGATCTAATTTGGTTGTGGTCTCATTTTCCCTTGTTATTTTTGGGAAGATATTGTGAGTGATGAGTTGCTTTGCAATGTTGTAGTTTGCTCTAGTTTGTGACCGTTGCTCCCCCTACTGAGCACTGTGTGGTAGTACAAGTTAGGATGTGCCAACAGGGCTTAGTGTGACCGAGCTTCCTGTGTTCTTCTGGCGTAGCTACAGTGTGAATAGCAACATTATCTCACTTAATGCCTGACATTAAGTGAAATAAAAGATGGTGCTGGAGGGACAGCTCAGCCTTTAAGAGCTCCTCCTCCTCCTCCTCCTCCTCCTCTTTTTTTTCTTTTTGAGACAGGGACTCACTATGTAGCCCTGGCTATCCTGTAACTCTCTTTAGATCAGGCTGGCCTTGGATTCACAGAGATCCATCTGCCTGCCTCTGCCTTCTGAGTGCTGGGATTGAAGGCATGCGCCATCATGTCCGGCCACTTCTTCCTCTTCTCAAGGACCCAAGTTCAGATCCCAGTACCATATTGGACAGTTCACAACTGCCTGTCACTCCAGTTCTAAGGGACTGTGACACAGGGGACATGTACTCACACAGAGCACATAATAAACATTTAAAAATACTAAAGGGGCAGGTGGCTTCTGGGTGAAGAGCCATACTGCTTTCACAGAGGGCTTCAGCTTTCACAGACTTTCACAGTGAGAGTCTCGCAAGTCTAATTATTTTAGAAGTTCTTATACCTCTGCCTCCACAGGTACCTGCATCCGTGTGCCCACACCCACACGTGTAATATGAGAGAGGGAAAGAGGGAGAGGCCCCGACAGACAAATTGGGTCTGGAGTGGGCTTTTGAAATGTCAAATTTTTTTTTTTTGAAGAGGTTTTTCTATGTAGCTTTGGACTCTGCCCTGGAACTGAATTTACTCTGTAGACCAAGCTGGCCTCAAACCCTCAGAAGCCTGTCTCTGCCTCCCAAGTGCTGAGATTAAAAACCACCATCGCCCAGCTAAGATCTAACTTCTTTTCAGAGTTTTTTTATTGTATGTTGGTTGATTCTACAGTGTAATTTGTCTCCAAGTGAAGACGGGAATAAATTCTTTGTGTAAACTATTTAGGTTGTTGTTATAAACAATGGTGTGATGGACAGTTCATCCATAGTACTCACCAACATGTATCAGTTTATCTGTGCACTAGGTTGTTTAGAATGTAGATAGAAAGCCTTTTCTTTATGAAGTTGACCTGTTCTGTTGGAAGGCAAAGGAAAAATACATACGTGAAAATATTAGGTGTCAGAGAATGTGACTATGCCCTTGTCTTTTGCCCTGCCTCACCCACTAGGCTCTTATTCTATGTGTACAGAAACCCTCAGCATTGGTATCATCCCTCTCATCCTAGATTTGTGCTTCCTGTAGTGAGCAGGGCTGGGGAGAAGTCTAGCTTCCTAGCCTCCTTGGGTACCATGTTGGAGTAGGCAGGCAGAATGGTAGGCCAGGGAAAGCACAGAGTATAACACCCTTATTAGATTTTTTTTCTAGAACTCAGATTGGCATGAGCCTGATATTAGTGGGATTAATTCTTCCCATTTTGTGGTACAGGAATGTTTGTGTGTAGGGCCACGTGAGCCTGAAAGGCTTACATTGCTGTCTCATTGATTGGTGTCGAACCTCGTGGTTCCAGGTTGAAGAAGGTCCGTGCCATCATGAGTGGCAGTGTGATCTTTGAAGGGAGCCCGTCCATCGCCCTTTGAGCCTAGACACCTGCTGAGGATGAGGGAGAGAGACTGTTTCTCCAGCTGCTCCCATCTCCTGCTCCTTGCCTCCTATGCCTTTTGGGTGATAATCCTGGTGTCATACACTGGGCACTCAGAGTGTACCCACCTGCATCCACTGACTTAGAAAATCTCTGCCAGTGAGGCCCTGTTGACTATTAGCAGTTTGTAAGCCTTTACTACTCTGATGGATAAAAATGGTACTTTAAAACATTTAAAAAATGTGTCTGTGTGAATGTATGCATGTGCCTGCAGAGGTCAGGATAAAGAGCATTGCATTCCCTTCGAGCTAGAGTCAGCAGGTGGTTATGAGCTGGGAACCGAACTCAGGTCTTCTGGAAGAGCTCTAACTACTTGATCCATCTCTCTGGCCCACTTAGTTGTTTATTTTACTCCTAGCTTAGGTTGAAGGTCTTTCCATGTGTTTGATAACTTGGACTCTGGCTGTTTCAGCAAGCATCTTTTGAGTACTTTCTTTTAGCAGTGTGTTGGAGGTTAACTAGGGATAAGGAAGGGAAAAAAGGCTTGACTCTTGGCTCTCGGGAGTAATCTACCCAGGGAGATGTGGTTTATATAATGTGAGAACATGCCATTTCAAACTTCTTTTTACATAATGGGAGTGGGGGGCTTGTGAGAAGGTGATAGGAAAGCTGTGTAGGAGGAGATGGAGTCAGTTTTCTGGTTGAGATGGTGTTTTTTACTTCATGCATGAAAGCAGCTCCTTTGAAAGGCTAATGCTGCAAGTATCAGGAGCAGCATGATTGAGTTCAGGCATAGGCTTGCGTAGCATTGTTAACACAGGCAAAACAAATACACATTTGAAGAAAAAACCCAGAATCCTAGGGATTTTAGGCATATCAATAGAAGTGACCTTCTGGTTAGAGTTTGGGGCTGGAAGAAGAGATCTGGAAGTATCAGTAGTATGGACATCACTAGTGAGACCAGAAGATGAAATTAGTTACTGTACATTTTTAGAAAGAAGGGCTGAAACCTAAAGAAGTCCTTGGTGCATAAGAGGGGAAGGTACTGGGTCTCGGCTGCTGATTGGATGGTAGGGCTTTTCAAGCTTCGTCTTTGTGTGTGCATTTACGAGTGTGCATTTGTGCATGTGTTTGGAATTCCAGTGAAACTCAAGTTTTTAACTTTGCATTCATGGGAATGGGGAGCAGGTGGAACTTTATGCAGAGGCAGAGTACCTTGGTGACCTCTTCTTATGACCTGTCCTCTCTGACATTCCATCTGTGGAAGTGAAGGTGTGGTGACGGGGACAGCCAGTGGCACTTTGCTGCTGCCTCTTGGGCGGGGGCAGCTGTCCAAGGCTTCTCTAGCCCAGCTACTGTTTGTTGTCCCTGGGCTCTGGCCTTTCTGTCCCTGGGCTTCCATAGTGTCCTCAAAGCTGTTGCTCAGAGGTTCCATTTGTCTTTTTTTATTTTTAAAGGTTTTTTTTTTTTTTAAGGTTTATTTATTTATTATGTATTCAGTAACAGAAGAGGGCACCAGATCTTATCTTAGATGGCTGTGAGCCATCATGTAGTTGCTGGGAGTCGAACTCAGGACCTCTGGAAGAGTGGCCAGTGCTCTTAACCTCTGAGCCATCTCTCCAGCCCCCTCCATTTGTCTTTTTAGCCCATCTGCATTTTTCTAGGTAATGGAGATTCTTTGAAGCTCTTTTCCCTGTGGATCTTTCTAGCATGGCTGTACAATCACTGAACAAGAAGTAGCTTTGGCCGAGCAGTGGTGGTGCATTCCTTTAATCCCAGCACTCAGGAGGCAGAGGCCAGTGGATCTCTGTGAGTCCACAGAGCTGGCTCAGGACAGCCAAGGACCACACAGGGAAACTCTTTCTTGAAAAACAACAGAAAAAGAAGACGACGAGGAAGATTGCTGCTGCTGCTGCTGCTACAGTATTTCTGGGGAGGAAGAATGGAGGAAGCCCTGTACTTTCTGCTTAGTGGGCCTCCTTATTTTTCTCTGTGTTCTGGCCCCTGCCTCCCAGTCAGTGTGCTGACTTTATTCCTACTGCCAACTAAATGCTGACCAGTTACTTTACACTTACCTTTATGATGTATCCTAGCGGTTTTGAAAATAACATTATTTCTTTTAAGTCAATATAAAATGGACATACACACACACACACACACAAACACACACACTAGATACATACATACATATATGGTTTCATAACATACAAGTTATGAAAAGCTTTTATAAGGATCAAATAGTTTAAACAGTTGTGGCTGTGGAGCGAGGAACTAAAGCATTGCTGATATAAATGTAAGTTGGCACAACTGTAAGATACAAATAATGACTGAAATACCCAAAATCTATAAACTCCCTCAATTTCCATCAGCAAAAGTATTATTCAGTTACCCACTGGTTTATTGTCACATTTCAAAAGCAATGAAGTGCTTTATATGCAGACAGAAACGGACTTCCAATGAATATTGACAGTTTGGTGCCAACAAAGAGGCTTACATCACAGGCCACGGAGAGTGTAGACAGGGCAGGTCCACAGGGGACATCTGATGGTATTTCCTCTGACTAACTAAATGGTTAGGGCATAGAACAACAGAGGTGCTTTCCACAGTCTGTCCTTCAGATGTTGTATTTGTACTGTGTCTCAGAGGGAAAGAGAGTAGATTTCTCTGAAATCTTGTTCTTTTGAAGATGAAGAATTCACGTACCTGATAAACTCTCAGGTAAATTGTTTTCACTGACTGCTTTCTGAAGCAGAATCTCCCGTAGCCTGGGTTAAAGTAGCTCTGTATCTTAAACTACTTTTTCCCCTGTGTCTACCTCATATGCTGCTGGGATAATAGGTGTGAGCAACTAGGCTGTTTTTTTTTTTTTAACTTATTTTTATTTTATGTGCATTGATGTTTTGCCTGTATGCCTGTTTGTATGAAGGATCTCTTGCAATTGGACGTACAGACAGTTGCAAACTGCCATATGGGTGCTGGGAATTAAACCCAGGTCCTGTGGAAGAGCAGACAGTGCTCTGAAGCACTGAGCCATCTCTCTAGCCCCAGTCACTGCACTGAGGATCAAAGCCCGGCCTTCTGGCATGGCATGCAAGCAGTCTCCCAGTTGAGTTTTTTTCTCAGTCACATTTGTGGACTCCCATAAGTTATCATGGAAAGTGAAATCCTGTTTTGTTTCATTTGAAGCAAACTTCCATGCCTGTCATCTCTTTTAATGTGATATCATCTTATTCTTTAATTTAATAAAGCCTACAGAAGCAAAATCCAGTCTGTAGAGAGCCAGGGGAAAGCAGATTATGATTGCTTATGCCAGCAGACCTCTTTCTTAACCAATCCATTTTTTACCCACACACTTGGAGGTGTTTATCCAGGATATTAATGCTAGATCTATAGTGCTAACTGCAAATTAACATAGTTTCCTGATGAGTAGCTGACTGTAAACAAATTATTATGGTCTCTTTTGTTGTGTCTGTCACCACATAGTGGTCCTAGTTAGTATTGCTAAGAAGAGACACCATGACCATGGCAACTCTTATGAAGGAAGACATTTAATTGGGGCTGGCTTACAGTTTCAGAAGTTTAGTCCATAACTGCCATGGAGGAAAGTGTGGTACACTTTTAATTTTAATAAATATTGTATATTTATTAAAAATAGCCTGGAATAACATTCAGAATGACCCACAGCCAAGCACAAAGGTCAGGAAGTGGTCACTCACACCTTTAATCCCATCATTCTTCTGTGAGTTCAAGGCCTAACAGCTAGGTAGTGGTAGCTCAGACCTTTAGTCCTAGCTCTAGGAGAGATGAACCAGGAAGTAAATTAGCTGGGTGGGGAAAGAAATATAAGGCAGGAGAAGACAGAAATTCAGCCACTCTGTCTGAGTGACCAGTCAGGCTGAGAACCCATGAAGACAGGACTTTACCTGTTTGGTGTGAGAAGTTGGCTGGGTGAGAATTGCCTGTGGTTTGTTCCCTCTCTTTGAGATTCCAGCTTTTACCCAATATCTGACTCTGGGTTTTTATTATAATACTAAATGGAATTTATACAATATCTGGTGCCTAACATGGGGCATGAACCCACAACCCAGTTTTGGCAACCTGGGCCCTTTTGTGTCCATACGGCTACCACTCAGACCCAGAAGTCTTACAGTTCTAACCCTGATCCCTAAGGATTCAGTGCCCTTTACTCCAGTTCAAGCCAAAGACTTACCGGCACGTTGTCACTCCAGTTTTAAGCCTCCGTAGCCTTGGTACTTGACAGCCATTATAACCCTTGACCTCTAGCAGCAGCTCCAGGCGGCACTGGTTAATTTTAGGGTTCCTGAGATCTCTCTCTGCCCGCAGTGGCAATCCTTAGAGTTGTCAGGATCCTCGGTCTGGGAGACAGTGTGCAGCCTCTGGGGCTAACGTAGCTCAGGCCCTTGACCCTTTGTGTTTGGCAGCTCCATGAACCCTCCCATGGACTAGGGCATATAATCTCTTGGCTTCAGCTCTTCGCAGCCTTTCTGCTCCCTGCTTTTGCCCCAGCTGCTCTCTGGACTTGTAGTCCACCTCTCGTTACTGCTTCACTAGCTGTCATCACCACTCTGCTGCTGTCCCCTCTCTTTGTGTTACCAGCTTAACCATGTCACTAATAGGGTGAAGGTCAGGAGTAAGCAGAAGTGGCCACTTGAAAGCTGGGTGTGGTGGTGCACCCCAAAATCTTAGCACATGGGATGTAAAGGAGGAGGATCAGGAGTTCAAAGCCGTCTTTGGCTACATAGCAAGTTTAAGGCCAGCCTGAGCTACATAAGATCCTGTCTTTAAAATGCAGACAATGAAGGGCAGGGGTGGGGCGGGGTGGTGGTGGTGGGAGGAGGCAGTGGGGGTTCAGCCTTTAAACTCCAGTTTCAGGGTATCTGGTGCCCTCTTCTGGCTTCTCTGGGTACTATAGACATGTGGTACACAGGCATACATGCAGGCAGAATACCTCTACTCATAAAATAACATCTTTTAAAAAGCCACATGGAAACAATAGCAACCCGAAACAAAAGGACCCGCCCCCTGCATGAACATACATGCACAAAATCCCATGGTGCTCTATACCTGTTATCTCTTGTTTGTGAAGCTAAAGTAGGATGTAGGTTCAGCCAGCTTGAATGACATGGAAACTTAGAGGACAGCCTCTTTATAGCGGGCTCCTCTTCCCAAGTTCTCTAGCTTATGTCAAGTGGACAGGTAGACAGAGGCTAACCACAGAGCCAGGAGAGTGGATCCAGCTGAGATGTGCACTAACGGATGAGTGGGGAGGAAGAAAGGTGAACGAACTCATGACATCTTCAGGAGAATAGACGAATCTGAAAATCATGTTAAATATGAACCAACTCCTATGCAGAACCTAGATGAACTAGAAGGAGGAGCCTGAGCACGGAGGAGGGGAGGGTGTAAAGGGAGGAAGGGAACTTAGAGGAGAGAATACAGAAGAGCCTGATGGGGGTCAGGAGGATGACTCAGGAAATAGTGCATTGCGGACAGATGTAGCAGCCTTAGCTCAAGTCCCGGGAATCCCAGCTCCTGTAACAGCCTTAGCTCAATCCTGGGAATCCCAGCTCCTGTAACAGCCTTAGCTCAATCCTGGGCCACAGCTTCCTCTGGCCTCACACAAGCCCTGGCACACATACACACACATACATAAAAGTAAATGTAACCTTCAAGTTTAGAAAATTACACAAGTTCAACTTAGATGATAATGTTCTTAGTGGCCAACACTTTCTTCTGGGTCTCCTCATCCATAAAAACAGAGAAAGCAAGGATGGGAATTTGGAAGCATGCGGTTATGGGCTGACAATAAAATATTTTCCAACAGGCTAGAGCTAGTATGCCCTATCTCAAAAAATCAAAAAAGAAAAAAACAAAAATCCACTTTCAGCAGAGCCCAGGTTACAAAATTAAATCACAAAAATTATTGGCCTTCCTATATACAAATGAACAATAGACTGAGAGTGAAATCAGGGAAAAATATCTTTTACGAAGGTATAAATAACTGAGATACTGTAATAAAAGTAGCATGGCTGTTGATGAATGGAATCAATTTGAAGACCCAGATATAAGTCTACACACCTATGGACACTTGATTTTTGACAAGGAAGCCAGAAATACACAGCATCTTTAACAAATGGCTGTAGTCAAACTGGATGACTGGATGTAGAAGAATACAAACATCCAGTTTATCACCCTGCACAAAATTTAACTCTTCAATTTATGGCTAGATGCCCTGAGTCTGGTAGAAGAGAAAGTGGGGAATAGCCTTGATCTCGTTGGCACAGGAAAGGACTTGCTGAACAGAACACCAATAGCACAGACACTAAACCTGAAAAGCTTCTGTATGGGAAAGGACACCATCATTCACACAAAGCAGCAGCCTATAGAATGGGAAAAGGTCTTTACCAATTATACATCCAGTAAAGGGTTAATATGTATAAATAAAATATGTGAAATATATATTTTAATTATTAAAAATATATGAAGAACTACAAATAACGGACATCAAGAAAAGGAATAACTGAATTTAAAAATGGGATACAAAACTAAACGGAGACCACAAAAGATGAAAAAAAATTGGCTGAGAAACATTTAAAAGAAATGTGCAACATCCTTAGTCATCAGGGAAGTACAAATCAAAACCATTGTAGGACCCGTCTTACCCCAGCCAGGATGGCCAAGATCAATAGAACACGTGACAGCTCATGCTGGCGAGAATGCAGAGGGAAGGGGACCCCACTATTGCTCCAGGAGTACAAACTTGTACAGTCTCTATGGAAGTCAGGAGAGCACTGCAGCTCCTCAGGAAGCTGGGAATAATGTGTATGTAGAATTCCAGCTGTACTGCCCTGGGGGCTGCTGCAGAGACACTTGCTTATCCTTGTTCATTGCTGCTCTATTCACAATGCTAGAAATGTCCTTCAGCAGATAAGTGGATAATAAAAACGCAGTACATTTACACAAAACACTATTCAGCTGTTTTTAAAAGTGAAATTATGAAATTCAGAGGTAGATTGATAGAGCTGAAGAAAATCCCCTGGGTCAAATAATACAGACCCCAAAAGATGAGTATCGTATAAGCACAGAGGTTATGTATAGAATAAGGCTCTAGGTCAGTGGTTCTCAACCTTCCTAAGGCTGCAACCCTTTAATGCAATTCCTCATGTTGTGGTGACCCCAACCATAAAGTTATTTTGTTGCAGCTTCATAACTATAATTTTGCTACTGTTATGAATTGTAATGTAAATATCTGTGGTTTCTTTCTTTCTTTTAAAGATTTTATTGTGTATGCAACATTCTGCCTCCACTGTGTGCCAGAAGAGGGCACCAGATCTCATTCTAAATGGTTGTGAGCCACCATGTGGTTGCTGAGAATCGAACTCAGGACCTCTGGAAGAAGAGTCAGTGCACTTAAGCTCTGAGCCATCTCTCCAGCCCATATCTGTGGTTTCTGATGGTCTTAGGTGACCCATGTGAAAGAACTGTTTGACCCCAAAGGAGTCATGACCCACAGGCTGAGAACCTGTGCTCTAGAGTGTAGGGAGGATCTCCCAAAGGAAAATAGAAGAATATGTATAGTTACAGAGAGACAGGGATGGGGGGGACCACAACAGGAGAATTAAACAGGAACATTGAGGGAAGGGGTAAGAGGGAATACAGAGCGGGGCAGTTAGCGCTAGGGGCTATTTGAGGGGTGAAGTGGAAATTTACTATGTAGAAGCTTTTTAAAATATATACATATAAAAAAGAAATATAAATTGAGTCACCAAATAACATGAGAGATAATGCCCTAACTAGACATCTTTCACCACTAAGTGATATTTCCAGTGCTGGGAATGAGTTACATCTACTTGGCCAAAGGGTCCCAATGGAAACCCACAAACAACCCAGGGTGTTGCCAAGACTGTTGATTATTGTCCACAGACTGATAACGAGGCCCACTCTAGCTAAAGACAACGCTCAATACATCACTCAACATGGAGAAGTAAAGTTGGTGGCTATCTAGAGCTTTTAGCCCTACTGACTAGGGTTCATGGAACTTGAAGGTACTCTGCATGCTGCCAAAGGAGAAAAGTAACCACTAACCCAACTATACCCTGCGATCCACAGTGGTGACCTGCAATAGTGGCAAAATCATCGAGTGACCAGTCGCTCTGATTGGATTTAAGACCCACTCCATGAGATGGAACACTGTTCAGAGACTGGACAGGCCATGGGCCTAGGGTTCTTAGTGCCCTTTATGTATAAAACCGTATCATCTGCAAATAAAGATGCATTTGACCCTTCCTTTCCAGTTTGTATCCCTTGGTTCCTTCAGTTGCCTGTACTCTGTTGAATATGGAAAGAGTGGACAACCTTGTCTTGTTGCTGAGTTTTGTGACAGTGTTTTGAGTTTCTCGTCATCTAAATTGATGTTGGCTGTGGGCCTGCTCTATATCACATTTATTATTTTGGGGTATGTCCCTTGTATCCAATCTTCCCAGGACTTTTATCATGAAGGGATATGTTTATCTTTTTTTTTTAAGGTTTATTTTATTTTTTTCACTCAAGTGCATGTGTGCATCTTTGTGAGTGTGTGCACATGTGTGTGGCAGATATCCACAGAGACTGGAAGTGCTGGTTCTCTTGGAGCTGCAGTTACTGGCATTGTGAACCACCTTACCTGGGTTCTGGGATGTCAACTCCGGTACTTAAGATAGAAAAGCAAGTGTTTATAACTACAGAGCCAGCTCTTCAGCCCCAGAGTTATGTTCATTGTAACTTGTAGGGTAACTGTAGTTTGGCAGTTCTTCTGTGTTTGCTCTGATAGATTATAATCCCATTTCTTTCCTTGGGATTTTGTGTCTGAGGTTCCGAGTATTTGCAAATGAAGGGAGTGCCTTTAGATGAGGTACAGGCCTTTATATCTGTCTAGCTTGATTATGTTATGTTTGAACATCCTTCCCATTTTCTATTTACTAGGTTGTCTTGTGGGCATGCCCAGGTGAAGACGCGCTGCCTGCCAGGGAAGATGGGATCGAACAGCAGCAGCATCAGCGACCTTCCTAGAAATGAGTACTTAAAAAAGCTGTCAGGCACCGAGTCTATCTCTGAAAACGACCCCTTCTGGAATCAACTCTTTTCATTTTCTTTTTCTGCACCAACCAGCAGGTAAGACACTTCCTGGAGATGGAAAACTCCAGTAGGCAACCGTGAGCCTGTGCTGTCAACTTTGCAGCTTCTTTTATCCTAGTTATGGCGGTCAGTAGGAACTACAGAAGGCAGGAAAAGTAGGCAATGGTCTTTATCCTACATCTCTGTCTGCATCTCCTTATCCAGCCAGTGGCTGTTCTTTTGATTCTTAGAGGCAGTGTGAAATTATTGCCGCACATCCTATTTAATCTTTAAAAATTGTGTAAATAGCTGGGCAGTTGTGGCTCACACCTTTAATACCAGCACTCAGGGAGACAGAGGCAAGTAGATCTCTGGGAGTCCCAGGCCAGGCTCCAGAGCTACACAGAAACCCTGCCTCGAAAAACAAATCAAAACAAAAAAATTGTGTAAATACGGGGCTGGTTGAGAGCACTGACTGTTCTTCCAGAGGACCCGAGTTCAATTCCCAGCATCCACATGGCAGCTCACAAGTGTCTGTAATTCCAAGATCTTACACAGTTATACATGCAGGCAGGGCACCAAGTCATATAAAATAAAAAATAAGTATTTTTTAAAAAAATTGTGTAAATAAAAATGCTAGCATTAAACCCTTTTCTCCTTTGATTTCTTTCTAGTTAAGTAAAATATGCCTTGTGTATGTAAACATATAGATCATAGCTTTATTCTTTTTAATGGCTACAGAGTAGCCTTTAAATATATTTCATCAGCTATCTATGGGCATTTAGACTGTTTCTAATGTTTTGTTAATTCATAGTTCTATGTATATTATTTCACACACACAAAATTTATCTCTACCATGAATTTCTTGAAGTGGAATTGTTGGATCACAATGTATGTGCATTTGTAATTTTAGCAAATATGCCACATTGTTCCAAGTTTATGCAATGAACCACCGTATCTAGAGGTCTTGTTTTTCTTCACTATTGTCAATTTAATACCCTTTGAACTTTAAAAAATACTTTATACTCTCCATCTCTGTCTGTCTCTGTCTGTGTCTGTGCATGTGTGTGTGTGATTCCCTGAAGCTGTAGTTATAGGTGGTTGTAACCATCTGACGTGGGTGCTGGGACTCAATCTCTAGAGCTGGGTCTGTAACCACCTCTGCAGCTGTCTCTCTGCTCTTTTGATCAGATAAAAACAGTACATCATGTAATCTTATACAAAAAGTTGATAGTTATATGCTAGTGTAGAATAACTATAATATTGAATCATCATAGACTCAACAGCTAAATTTTTCAAAAAATATTTTTTAAAAATTACTGAGATAGAGTTCATGTGTAGTCTCCACTCTCTGAGAATGCGAAATGTTATAAGGTTGACCTTGAAGTGGGGAGGTTAATGTTTAGGAGTAGAGAGAAGACTTGGCAGTTGTGTGGTGTGGCATGATATGATGTGAACTGTACTCAGCTTGGGTCCTGCTGGCTTTGAAGAAGGGGCTGATGAGCCGAGATAAAGGAGCTGGGATGGGCAGGGAAAAGTTTTCTCTTCCTCAGGAGTCTGCTTCTTTCTGTTACGCGTTGGTTTCTGCCCAGGGGACTGTGTTAGACATCTGCCCCGCATTTGCCACACTGTGTCAGTGCAGTTTAAATCACCAAGACTTTATCCTTTGTTTTGTGATTCATTGATAAAGGTGTTTGCACTTTTTCTCAAGTATCTTTTATTATTCTTAATGTTTATTATGTGAGATACTAATTTGTTCTAGTTTATAGAGAAAAGCATAAAGGATTTTTTTTTTTTTTAAAAACTTTATTTATTTATTTATTTGCCTTAGTGTTTGCCTGGAACTGGAACTACAGACAGTTGTTAGCTGCCATGCGGGTGCTGGGAATCGAACCCGGGTCCTCTGGAAGAGCAGACGGTGCTCTTAACCGCTGAGCCATCTCTCCAGCCCCCAAGGATTTTTTTTTAAATGAAAAGCTATGGAATAAAATGTACCGTGTATTGTAGATTATGGTCCGTATATTTCCAGAGGCTTTATTTGTGGAGATTGCTTATATTTTGGTGGCATATGCTTTGTCATCTATTTATCTATCTATCTATCTATCTTTCTTTCTATCTATCTATGTTTTGGTCTGAGACTGTTCTGTTCCTCAGTGATTGTGCTCGTAAGTTTTTTATTGTGAATGTGCTACCCAGGAAGAGGGACCCTCAAGTGAGGAATTGCCTCAAATTGGATTGGCCTGTGACCATGTCTGTTAGAGATTGTCTTGATTGCTGATTAATGTGGGAGGGCCCAGTCCACTGTGGGCAGCACCATCCCTAGGCAGATGGGCATGGGCTCTAACAACACTAGCTGAGTAGAGTGAGCCAGTGTGCAGTCCTCCTGGTGCAGCCTGCTGCAGGCTCTCACCTTGGCTTCCTCAGTGATGGGCTGTTCCTGAGAGGACAACGCTAACATAACCTCTTCATACCTCAAGTTAAAAAGAGAAGCAAAGCACAGCAGTAAAGGTATGTCGTGGTTGGTGACACTGAGTAGGCTTGAGGTAGCAGATGCTCCCTGAAATAGCCAGGGACTGAGATTACCTTATCTATCAATTTTTAGAACGAAGATGAATCTCTGTAGCAGTGACTCAAAATTCAGCTATTTCTGAAATTATCTGTTCTTGGAATTTCTTGGATTCATGCTTGCTATCTTCAAGGGAGCTCATTTTTACAACCAAAAATTGATGTCTTCCAAGTTTCAGAACTGCAGTAAGTCCTCCCTGGCTGTTCTTTTCTTGCTGTGAACCATTTTAAGTATCAGAGTTTCCAGTCAGGATGGCAGATCCTACTGTGATTGTTCTGTAGCTTAAAATTTTCACTTATACTTATAAAGTATTACTTATAAAGCAAAGATTTGAAGTAAGTGGATAACTTAAGAGTAAACCTTAGGGGTTTGAGGAGATGATTGTGTCAGTAAAGTGCCTTCCCTGCAAAAAAAAGACTTGAGTTTGGATTCTGTGCGCCCACTTACGCTGTGTTCTTGATTTTGAAATGTGAGGCTAGGAAATAGAGCCCTAGGTGTCTTGCTGCAGAGTGGCTCTCAGGATGGAGAGGACAGTCAGCACACTTGGGGAGAACTACTTAGTGTCCTGCTTATCATGTTATGTTCTGTTAGTGTTAGTAATGTTGGGTGTTGTTCCCATTTTATAGATGGACAAGTGGGGGCCCTAAATAAGTTAAACACATGTTCAAAAGGACACAGTCAGGATGAGAATCAGGCAGTGACATTAGGATGGTGGATGGGGATAGATCCCAGAAAGATGCATAACTTCTAAATTTTACAATAGTAGTAATAAACCCATGGCTATTATATATTTTGATTTGTAGATAATATGCTGGTGTAAAAGTATAAGATGTGTGAGCATGTTGAAGATGTGTGTGACATGCTTGTCGTTTATAGCTGCAGGACCAGATAGCTCCTCACTGTGTCTCGCTCTGTCTTATGTTTGCATCTTTCTCAGGCCATAATGGTGAGCTAGGGAGATGATACCGTGTGCTTTCAAAGGGTTTATCACACAGAGTGAACCATGATGAAGGCTGAATGGAAGTGCAGGGGAGCATGCCCATTCCAGGAACATCACACCCGCTAGAGGAAGAACTGAGAAGTGGTGAGGGAAGGAGGTTTGGGAAGATCTGAGAGATTTTACAGAATATTAAAATTGTTTACATTTTCTCCCAATATCTGTTGAAGGATTTTTTTTTTAATTTGCCTTGGTGTTTGCCTAGAACTGGAACTACAGACAGTTGTTAGCTGCCATGTGGATGCTGGGAATCGAACCTGGATCCTCTGGAAGAGCAGACGGTGCTCTTAACCACTGAGCCATCTCTCCAGCTCCCCTGTTGAAGGATTTTAACCAGGAAGGGCATGGCCATGTTTTCATCTTATTTGATACTTGAGTACATCACCTTGTGATACTTTGTCATTCAGTAAAAATTACTTGTTGACATGAAAGTTTTTAATCATTCTGAAACACAGTCTAATTAAATAAAAAAGAGTGAAAGTTCAGATGTAGAGTAAGATATGCACATTGCAAACAGGTGGGAAGGAGGCAGTGTGGGTATGCGGGGTGGACAGTGATGATCCTAGAAGAGTCTGGAAGAAACTGGAAGGAACCAGCATAAGAACAACTCCACAGAAGATGGATGGTCCCGATGCATCCAGTCAAGGGCCTGTGGTTGCATGTAGAGAGGGTAGTTATATGACTGAAGGCAAAGTTACAGACTTAGTTGAATATGAGATCTTTTGTTGTTTTGTAACTTGATTCTAAAAGGTTGAACACACATAACAGGAACAAAGGTGAAGACTTTCCCAGCATTGACCTTGGTGTGGAATTATAAATTATAATTTTACTTATTTGTTTGCTAAATATGTACTTTTATGGTTTTGACTCTAGAGAATAAGAAAGTTATGAAAACAGAAGTCTGCTTC
Organism: Sigmodon hispidus; assembly: GCA_004025045.1. NCBI lineage: Eukaryota > Metazoa > Chordata > Mammalia > Rodentia > Cricetidae > Sigmodon > Sigmodon hispidus. The sequence goes on from PVIH01008735.1 coordinate 69,210, forward strand.
TGTTTAGGAAATGCAGATTCCACATTCTTATAAAAAAAAAAATGACTGCCCAAGTAACAACATTGCATAGAATTGTCTATTTAGACATGGTCTCATTATGTACCTCAAACTGGCTGAGACCTTATAACCTTCGTTCACTAGCCTCCTAAGGGCTAGATTACAGGTGTGCACCCCCAAGCCTCCCCTGGCCTGAGCAGAGCCGAGCAATACAGTAACAGTGTATCTTCTGGGGAGTTGCTCCTGTACAGCACCGTGACTGGGACCAGTGCAGTGAGGCAAGGCTGAGGTCTGGGGCCAGAGCGACCTGGTTTCCACTCTGCTGCTTACTCCCTAAGCTCATTGAGCTTGCTACTGCTGTGGGAATTGGACGTAGAGATCCTGACCTCACAGGTTTGTGGGATACCATAGAGCCATGCTTCTCAACATTCCTAGGGCTGCGACCCTTTATACGGCTCCTCATGTTGTGCTGACCCCCAACCATGAAATTATTTTGTTGCTACTTCTTAGCTGTAATCACTGTTAGGAATTGTAATGTAAATATCTGATATGTGGGATATCTGATATGCCATCCCCAGGCAAAGCAGATTATGACCCACAGGTTGAGAACCACTGTTGTAGGGTATGGAGGATCGAATTCTCCTTTTCTTCAAGGAAGTTAATGTTAGTTCAAAAATAGCAAGGGCTGTCTTAAAAGTGGAAAATGAAGAATGAACATAAATTTTCTGATGAATACTTTGTGTTGAAGCCATATGACTTTCTCTTTTTAAAAGACAGGGTCTTGCTGTGTAGCCCAGCCTGGCCTGGAACCTTCCACCCTCCTGCTTTCCAAGTGTTGGGATTGCAGCCATGAGCCACTGTACCTGTACCAGATGATTGTTGAGCTGTATAGAAATGGGCTCGCTCAGATGCTGTCTCTTCTTCTGCAGGGTGTTTTCCGGTTCTCTACTGAGAACTATTCATGTGCTGAGCACTAGATGGTGCTGAGATAAGGGAGAACAGAGTGCAAAGTGTTCACAGTTAAATTTAAATACAGAGCCGGAGAAACCTAAGCAAGGAAAACATTTAACCTGCAAGCAAGAGTAACTGCGGCCCACACTGGCTGTGTGCTTTAGTGTGCCATCAAAATGCTTCCTTTATATTCTCTGGTCCC
>PVIH01008735.1:70459-88447 GCA_004025045.1 Sigmodon hispidus
TTTGCCTGGAACTGGAACTACAGACAGTTGTGAGCTGCCATGTGGGTGCTGGGAATCGAACCCGGGTCCTCTGGAAGAGCTGACGGTGCTCTTAACCACTGAGCCATCTCTCCAGCCCCAGTAGATGACTTCTTTATGGTTGCTTTTACCAATAAAATGATCCTACAAATTATTGAGGTAATCTTTAATTATAGAGAAGCTATAAAAAATATAGAAACAGAAGTTAAAGTGACCATGTCTATTTACAAGTGTAATATACTATTTTTAATATTATATATATGTATATATATTACAAAAATGAGATGTTGTATTACTGTTAGGTCATTTTTTTAAATTAATGTATTTGTATAAGTACCCTCAAGCCTTTATTTTCAGGACCTCTCTCCCATGGGAAACACAAGTGCCTTGCCTGTTGAGTAGTACGGACTTCCCTTCCTGCTCCCAGGGCTCCTGGTAACCTCTGTGCTGCTTTCTGTCTACAAGTTTGCCTGCACTATGCATCGTATATAACCGGGTAACCGGAGTCTCGTCATCTATGCCTTTTACGATTGGCTCCTCTCACTTAGCATACTGTTTTCAGATTTCATCTTACTGTAGCACGCGTCAGATTTTCAGACTAAGTGATGCCCATTGTATGTTTATTCCTTGTACAGTGTTTTCCAAACTTCACTTTGAGATACACAAAAAACTTTCATTTCCCTTTAGTTTGTTAAATTCTAATTACCACTTTGATTTTCCTTTCCTTGTGTTATAAAAAATAAGAACATTCTGCTAATGTCTTTGCCAATGTAGACATTATCAATTTATTAGTTATTTATGAAATCTTTCTCATTCCCAAGTGCTAGACTGACTGTCTTCTGTCTTTCTAGTTAGTTCCCAGCTGTTTTTATTCTCACATCTGTGAGCACTGAGCCCTTAGGAGGGTGCGTGGTTACAGTGAGAAGGTGGTAGGGACCACATTTAAACTCGGGGTATGTTCTTAGTCACATGACGCCAGCTCCTTTGGAAGTATAGTCTCATCTAACAGCCAGAGCGCTGCTGCAGCATCACAAACTGACCTGCTGGTCATTGAGAAAGGGGCCATGAGGTCATATTTTCATATTTCAAGCTTGTCCCAAGCAGTAGGTCATACCCCCAGGCGTCCTGCGCTTGAATGTTGTGGGCAGAGGCTCTGTTCTGTGTTTCTAACTTACCTGAGGGGAGTGTGTCCTCTCTGGTTAGGTTACTTGGCCAAGTGATCATTCTATTTATTTATTTATTTATCTATCTATCTATCTATCTATCTATCTATCTATCTATCTATTTATTTATTTATTTGCTTGCCTTGGTATTTTGCCTGGAACATAGCAGACAGTTGTGAGCTGCCATGTGGGTGCTGGGAATCGAACCCGGGTCCTCTGGAAGAGCAGGCAGTGCTCTTAACCACTGAGCCATCTCATCATTCTTTAGAGTTTTTAAATGTGTCTCCTCACTTGAGAAACAGAAGAGACTTGACTGGAATTAACTCAGGAGTATCTGACTGAAAGGAAAGGTTGTCTTCTTTGAATGGCCGTCTCTCGCTCTTGTTCTTGGCACACGTTACACACAGCTTATGGGAATGGGCTGCCGGCTGAGGTGTTCAGGGAGCTGCTAAGCTGGTCTCTAGGTCCTTTCTCTTCCCTTCTTTCATCAGAGGTGTGTTCTAGTGGAAGTAACACACGAAGCTGTTTTGTCTGTGGGGTAAACAGCGAGAACCTTCCTTGTCACCTCATTTTCTGAGGCCGGGAACTTCAGGAGGTTCAGTTTGTGTGCATTTCATCAGAAGCCCATTTCCTCCTTGCTGGTCCTTACCGCTTCCAGTGCAGTCTTTGGAAGGTGAGTGGGTTTATCTAGGATTGATTTCTCCCGTAAGCTGGATACTTAAATGGGAGGACAGTGAGAATTGTCACCGTGCTAAGGGCGAGACCAAGCCAGCCTTACCATTGCTCCCTGACTGCTTTCTCATGGTGTAGAAATCTAAATGTAAAAGTCATTAATTTCTCCTATTTTCCTGAGAAAATAAATGCAGTGTTGCCCAGTATGGTGACTGGTGTGGTTTTGACAGTTTAATTGTTTTAGGCCTTTGGTTTTGGCAGTTGTATGTCATCGTATACATTGTCTGTGAATCATATGGCTACAAACACCTTTTTGGTTTGCCTGATGCCTTAAAAATTTCTGCAGTAAATTAAATGCAGTTTTAACTGTTGAAATTTTACTTTTAAAACATTAACTTACTTGCAGTTTAACCACAGAATGGGCTGATTCTTATGAGTTTTGGGAATGATTTCTGTAATTCCTCTTTGCTAATGTAAGGGGGAGTCTTTAGAAATGCCTCTGTGTTTTTCTGAATGGTCACATGTTGATTTACGTAGGTTCTGAGTAAACTGACAAAGACTGCATATTTGGTAGAATAGGTACATGGCAGGCCAAAAATGACATTGTCAATTTTGAAGACATTCTGTGACAATTTACAGTGAAAGGGCTAAAAACCATTTTTTGGTTTATTTTATAACCCTTATAATTGTGGCTTGTTCAGCAAATGCATGTTCAGAATTCTCTTGTAATTTCCCACAACAGCTTTTTGCACACATCTGCTTTCTCTAAGAGATTTGAACCATGAGCTTTTCGTCTTTTATCATTTGTGTATGGGACTGTTATGTCAAAAAAGTAAAAAAGCCAGTCTAATTTGCTGGGAGCCGTGAGTGAAAGAGTGTATATAAGTTAGAGGTTTGCTGCTTTGAATACACTGTAGTTGATGGTTTCATAGCAGAGGAAAGTTACTTGTCAGTCTGTCATTTTCCTTGTCGTATTTAATTTATTTTTAAAATTCTTTATTCTTCATGTTGTTTTGTGTGATTGTAATTATGACCTAGATGCAATATTTTTTAAAGATTTATTTATTATGTATATAGTGTTCTGTCTGCATGTATGCCTTGCACACCAGGAACAGGCCAGGTCTCATTATAGATGGCTGTGAGCCACCATGTGGTTACTGGGAATTGAACTCAGGACCGTTGGAAAAGCTCAGTCAATGCTCTTAACCTCGGAGCTATCTCTCCAGTCTCCCAGATAGAATTTTTATTATGTTATATGAATGATACATTTTTTTGTTTTAAAAAATATTTTCTTTCTTTTTTTTTTTTTTTTTTTTTCAAGACATGGTTTCTCTGTGTAACAACAGTCCTGGCTGTCCTGGAACTCACTTTGTAGACCAGGGTAGTCTTGAACTCATTAAGATCCTCCTGCCTCTCAGGTGCTAGGATTAAAGACATGCGGGTATATGTACACATGGGCATATGCTTGTGTGTACATGGGTGTCCACAGAGACCAGAAAAGGGGGCCCTAGAGTAAGCCATCAGATGGTCATGCTGGGAGCCGGAAGGTCAGCAAGCCCTGCAGTTAGAACTCCTGACTCATTTCTCCATTATGTACTGTTATTTTGTAACAAATGGGTAAATAATCGTTTTCAAGACTTTTTTATTCAATCTTCCTTTTTCTTTCTGTAATTCTTCAGGCCAACACTGAGGCCTAACAATCTATTATTGATCCCTATAAATTCAGAGCCACAATCTGCATAGGTGAAGACGGGTTGCTAGAAAAGGAGAGCTTAGGTGATAGAAATTACTAAGGGGCACAGATGCTTCCTTCTGGGGCTACCCTTAGTCTATACAATATATACCAAAATATAGTCCTTTAAGTCCCTAGGCCAGTATGCTGCCTGTGTTAATGCTACTTGTGTTTTATTTGCAAATTGTTATGTTTGACCTGCTAACACTAGGTAGTTGACTAAAACTATTGTAAATCACTTTTGCAAATTTTCATATATGAAAGTTATCTGGAATATTTGATTTATTCAATGACCCATATTATGTTTACTTTGGTGGCACAAACTTCAATTCTTGAACTACAGGCTTTATATAAAAGTATGATTTTTTTCCCCTCCTTACCAAAAATGTTCTATTATTTGTCCGCTTTGGAAAACTGCTTGACATTCAAAGCAGCTGTGTGCTGTTGATTAATGGCAATGGGAGCCCTAAAACTGAGCTCTAGCCTTTTTATTTCCTCAGGCTTGAACAGAAGGTGGGCTCTTCTCTGAGGGCGGTGGGGAACCAGCAGATCCATCCATCCAGGCCTTGTCAGGAGTTGTGGCTGATGGCATTTGGAAACATTTTCTCTTTTAGTGGCTAACATGGTTGATAATCTATCTTTATAATGACACATATTTTCTACAATGTTTCACTTTATATCGGTCAAATTTTGCTTTTTCTGTCACAGTTTAACATTCTGCTCTCTAGACCATTGCAGAAAAGGGCAAAAATGTTTGTCTTGCCCAAAGATGTTAACAGGGGATTTTTAAAAAGAAGAGGTTTTTAAAGTATATGGAGTGATGTGGCCTGACTTTCGTATTAATTTCTTTTTGGTTTGTGTGTAGGTTTACATGTCTGAGTTTGTTTTAGTTTTGTTTCTTTGACACAGAGTTTCACTTTGTAGCCCCAGCTGTCTCTTAACTCATTATGTAGAAGACTAGATTCACCTCCAACTCACAGAGATTGGCCTGCCTCTGCCTCCTGAGTGCTGGGATTAAAGTTGTGTGCCACCATTGTATTTCATTTTTATTTTATAGTATTTAAAAATTATGTTTTTCTATGAGTCTGGATGACAGTGTATGCACTTGAGTGCAAGTACTCACAGTGGCCTGAATTCATGGACCTTCAGACTTTCTGTCCTTAAGTGTTAGGATTAAAGGTGTGGGCCACCAACCAGTCTAGCATTGTCTGTAGTGGTTGAATATGATTTCAAAGTGCTTAAGTACTTCAAAATTGTTAAATGATGTAATATATTTCTTCTGCAGTGGGAGAAGCCAGTGTTATTTGTAAGCATATGAGGAGTCAATCCATGAAAACTTGATTTGTCGGCGCCCTTTGTAGTTGAGGACCAGGGGTTTCACACTGAGCTGTGTGCTGGCTCCTTTTTTATATGTTGCATTGTGGTTTGTGCAGTTGTACTGTTGATGGTGGCATCCTTCCTTCACTCTAAGAACGCTGGAACTCTCAAACTAGGTCATGCAGCTAGATATAAAAAAGCCCGACCCTGAGATGTGCCTTTGGTTTATACCCTCCCATTATGTCAGGGGACACTTTTCTTCCTGATAACTGGGCAGTGATTAGAAATCCATGTGCAATGGGGTTCTTCTGTTAATTGATGGTAGTCCTTAAAATATGCGGTGGTATGCTTGATGGCCATTCTTTGATGGTGACCACTCTGTGGAATCCAGTGTCTGCAGCGATATTCCGTGTTTTTGCTGTTTGTAATTTCTTCCTAAGGCTTTCATTTGGTATATACTTTAGGTGGAGTATTATTAGAATTTTAAAGATTACGGACTTGGCTGTTCTCTGTGTCTCTCTGATTTACTCTTCTGAGGCTTGTGAGCTTTATGTGTGCTAAAAGAAGTGTTAGTGTGTTGTTCGTTTTTTGTTAAAGTTCTCAGGATGGTTGTGGGGTCAGATATTTAACCTGCACACTGAGATGCTCTGGGCTATGCTTTCTGACCCCCTGTTGCTCCACAGGTGGTGCTGAGAGAGCTTCCTTCCCCACTGACACTGCTGGTCGCGGCTGGCCAGTCTTTGCTATGATCCATCCTTCTAGAACTGAACTTGGATATTTGCTTGCCACCTCTTAGTTATTAATTATCTCATAACTTGATGAAATGTGACTGTCATTGGTGTTTGCTGTTGAACTTTTGGAGTGGAAGCTTTTAAGGAATTGTGTTGAGAGAGGTTGCTGTTGATGACACCTGTCTCCAGGGAGTTTCACATCACAGTAAGGAGATGGTAGATTTAAAGTGCACCCCAGAAATGGCAGTGTAGGACATTAAGAACTTCTATATGATTGTGATTCAACAGTCTTATGTAGCTCATGCTGGCCCAGAGCTTGCTTCATAGCCAAGATTGGCCTTATACTGACCGGGGTTATAGGCACAGCACCATTCCTAGCTTTACTGTGAATATCTTAACAACTATGTTCTGGATGAGTTAATTATGTGTTGAAAAGCTCAATGAAGTTCTTAATTGTGGGAAAGTCCTTGAACCTATTTCCGTCCATTCGTCCGTCCATTTGTCTGTCTGTCCATCTGTCCGTCTATCTGACTGTCTGCCCCTCTCAGTCATGTAGGGTACTTCCTGTCATCAGTCTCCATTCCCCTCGGTTTTGTTTCTGCATTGAGATGGCACCTGCAGAACCAAAAATGTCACTTTTGTGACTTCAGTTCTGTAACTGTTGCTGTCAGACTGATGGCATCACATACAAGGACTGCTAAGCTTCAGGATCCAATACGGTTGCTTATCTAGACTTTAGTTGGGAAGCAAAACTTTGATGATAAGATTGTGAATTTTGAATATCTTTTATCTATCAATTAGGCTTCCCAATTGACTTCATATATGGAGTTTATGTATAGAGTAAGTCTGCAGTAGTTTGAGTTAGGATTTGCAGTCTCTTACCCTTTTTGCATATTTCCAGGGTCTCAGATGTGAGTGACTTCAGAAACATTTGTTTCTGATTGTAATTGTCTTGCAAACACTGGTATTTTTGAAGTACCATTTTACTTGTATGTGGATAAATGTTAATATTTAATAAATCCTGGGATATCAGAGAGACTACACAGTCAAATCCTAGGCAGTCAGCTCAGGAAATCCTTGATCCTTGAGTACCAGGATAAACAGCTGAGTCAGTCACACACACCTTTAATCCCAGCACAGGGAAAGCCAGGAGTGGTGACCAACATCCTTTATCCCAAAACTCCCAAAACTCTTCTGTTTCTGTGAGTTCAAGGCTACACACCTTTAATCCTAACCTGGATGGGATAGGGTCTATAAGGACTCTAGAAACCAGAGAGAACAGAAGTGACTGGGAGAAGCGACTGGCAGAAGTGACCAGGAGTGAGGCTGAGAAAGTTGCAAGACAGTTTGGTGAGAGTTGACTGTGGTGCTTCCTCTCTCTGATACTTCAGCCTTCTCCCGACATCTGACTCAGAGTCTCATTTGTATAGCCCAAATTCGTGCTACTCTACTTGTGGCTACTTTAGATGATTTGTTCGTTGCCTCCTACCTGAATAGCTGAGCTCATTTATTTAAAAGTGTTTGGTGCCTAGAACCGGACACATGGTCACCACTCAGCTCAGTTGCCTTCCTCCTCTCTGGGCTCTAAATAGTGTGCAGACGACAAAGCACACTATTCTTAGATGCCCTGAGATGTTTAGACAACTGGACAGTGGCTAGATGAGAGAGTCTGTCACATAGCCAGTGCGCCGATTTGAGTTCCTGTATAGCTGTGGTTCTTGACCCCCTAAAGCTGAGACTCTTTAATACAGTATCTTGTGTGATGACCCCAATCATGAAATTATTTCATTGCTAATTCATAACCAAAACCTTGCTTCAGTTACAAATTATAATATAAATATTCAGTATGCTATCCCAAAGGGGTGGAGATCAACAGGTTGAGAACTCCTGCTTTACAGACACTGAAAATAAACATTTAGAGCATAGAAACTGTAGCCTCCTGCTACAGCTCTGTGACTTTCACTGAGTAATTAATTGTCAAGTATTGTCTTCAGGTGGACAGGCAAGGTGGGGGTGCATGATGAATGGAGCATAAATGTGGGCACTGAGGATGCTTTTGCCCAGAAATGATTGCTCAGATTGGGGCTGGGACACCTGTCTGTAAGGACAGCCCAGCTTCCTGGGCCTCATCTCAGAAAGGCAGGTGTTAGCTGCCTGGCTAGCAACAAAGAGCAGCTTTGCAGAGGAGGTGGGATCATCCTGAGAGAGGAATTAAAGGCTTTAAAGGATACATTCTTGGGTCTGGAGACATGGCTCAACTACTAAGCGCAGTTCCAGTTCAAGAGGACCCAGTACTCACACCAGGCAGTTTCACAACCACCTGTAACCAACCAACTCCTGGAGGATCTGACATCTGGCCTCTGCACACACACATACACAATTTAAAATAATAAAAGTAAATTTAAAATATTCTTTTACACTTGCAAACTAACGCCTTTGAAACATTTAACAGGTATTTAAACTTAGATCACTTCTTGACCTGGTGGCCAGAGAGATGGCTCAGTAGTTAATATCACTAACTACAGCTCTTTTTTCTTTCTTTCTTTCTTTTTTTTTTTTTTTTAAAAAAAAAAAAAACAAAAAAAAACCACATTTATTTATTTATTTATTTATTTATTTATTTATTTGCCTTGGTGTTTGCCTGGAACTGGAACTACAGACAGTTGTTAGCTGCCATGTGGGTGTTGGGAATTGAACCCGGGTCCTCTGGAAGAGCAGACGGTGCTGCTCTTAACCACTGAGCCATCTCTCCAGCCCCCCCTTTTTTTTTTTTTTAAAAAAAAAAACACTTTTATCTATCTATCTATTTATTTATTTATTTATTTGCCTTGGTGTTTGCCTAGAACTGGTAACTACAGCTCTTGAAGAAGCTCTGTGTTGATTGGCTCTATGTCCCAAACGTGGCAAGGTCTCTGTGTCTGCCATGTCTGAATTCCCATAATTTAATAATTTCCTTTAAAAAAAAATGCTGCTTTGGTTGTCCTGGAACTCTGTGTAGAACAAGCTGGGATTGAACTCTGCTAGAGAGATCTGCCCCAGTCTCCAAAGTGCTGGAATTAAAGGCTTGTGTCACTGAACAAAGCCACTGCATCCCCATTAAAAAAAAAAAAAAAAAAAGCTGGGCGTAGTTGTGCACACTTTTAATCCTAGCACTGTGGAGGCACAGCAGCCTGATCTTTGTGTGGGCTCCTATTTCAAAACAAACAAAATATATTTTTTTCCTTTTTTATGTATGTATGAGTGTTTTGACCATGTGTATGTATCAGTACTACATGTGTGCCTGGTGTCTGTGGCAGTCAGAAGAGGGTATCAGATTTTCTCCAACTGGTGTTATAGATAGCTGTGAACTAAATGTGGATATTGGGAATCCGTGGTCTTCAGTAAGAACAGCTGTACTCTTAACCTTGTACCCATCTCTCTTTCTCTGTTGTATACCCCCCTAATCTCAGTTTTTTTGAGAGAACATCTCTATCTATATAGCCTTGGCTGTCCTTTGCATACCCACGCCCAGCCTAGCCTTATCCACTGCCCATTTTAAAACTGGATGCCTTGGGGTTATTTTTACTTTTGATTTGTAGGTTAAAACAATACAAACAAAAAATCCAAGATGGGTGATGGTGGTTCACACCTCTAATCCCAGCACTCAGAGGCAGAGACAGGTGGATCTCTGTTCTGTAAAGCCAGCTCCATGTTTAAACAAACAAATCAAAACAAATAAAAAACAAACCATTTTATCCCCCCCCACACCCCCGTGTTTGCTTCTTGTAGATGAGGTCTTACTATGTCACTCTGGCTGGCCTGGAGCTTGTTACTAGGCCAGGTTGGCCTTAGGCTTTTAGAGATTACCCTGCCTCTGCCTTCCAGAGTGCTGGTATTTAAGATGTATGCCACCATGTCTGCCTTTTGTTTTTCTCTGTGAGCCACTGAAGCTTGCATTTCTTTCTTTTTTTTTTTTTTTTGCCTTGTTTCTTCAGTTTTTGTTTTATTTATTTACTTTTTGCTATTGTTTGAGACATACAGGCTGTCTTGTAATTCACTGTGTAGCTCCTGTTGTCCAGATTGGCCTTGAACTCATGGTAGTCCTGCCTGAGCCTCCTGAATTCTGGGAATTGCAGGTACACACCACCACTCCTGCTGTCTGCTCAGCCATTTGACAGTACCGAGATACTGTACTTTACACATCTCCTAAGCATGATATAAGCATTGTAAGGACCTGGATTCATTTGCATGTTGATACCTGGGGCAGAGCCCAGGTCTGCCAGTAAACTCTGCAGAAGCCAATGGACTCAAAAGTTGGATTCGCGCCAGTCACCACTGTACCTTACCCCCTTGCCCAATCCTGGAATGCCAAGGCGTGTTGAATCTAGCTTATGTATATTTTGTTTTAAAGACCACCCTCCCATTGGAGCTTGGGGGTCCTTAGCCTTTCCACTGCACTGGAGTTAGGCTATCCACCCAGGTTCATGGGAACCTGTATGTAACAATAAAATCCTCACTCTTTACAGCGTGTCCAGCCTCCCTGGTGGTGATCGTGGAAATTCTTACACAAAGGCATAGCAAGCGCACAATCAATGCTGCTTCAGAACCTGTGCCTTGTATTCTGTTTTGGATTACCCACCTCAAGTTCTGAAAGATAGGGTACACCAACCTCTTCTCTCTTCTTCTATGTTGAGAATTCCAAACTACTCCGAAAACTGAAGCTTTATTTTATATTGCTAACTTTATTGTTTACCATAGTCTTGTTCTGATTTATTTTTCTCAGTTGATATATTCCATTAGTGTGTACATATTTAGTATTGTGTCATAAATTACCTTTCTTCTTTTGTCTCCACAGTACTGAGCTGAAGCTGTTGGAAGAGGCGACCATTTCAGTTTGCAAGTCTTTAGGTAAGGTGGGGGAGGAGAGGAACTAGGCAGGCTTCCAACATTGCTGTTAAGATAAGGATAGCATAAGATGAGGTGAATTAGTGAGGGAACATTCTTGGTTGTGATGGTGACAGCAGTAACTGTTTGTCCTCATGGACTCGTTGGTGCCCCGTACCATTTTGTCAGTGCACCTTGTCTGTCTGTAGTGGGGGTAGGGACCCTGCTGGGATTCAGGCATGTGTCCCACACCTGCCTTCCCTTGTATTCTTTTATAGTATGTATTTGCAGACCTGCACTTATTTTTTAAAAGTATATTCTGAAAAACTTCATTCTTCAACATGGTAAGAAAGTTCACATAGATATATATTTCTCAGATCTGCATTAAAATGAATCCTGGCCGCTTAGGCCAGTGTGCTTCAATTTTTGCATTTCTGCAACATCTATGACTCTGGACTTTAGGTTTACATTGAAAATCAATGGTCAAAAAAGTGACTGTATACTTGTCACTGCCATGGATGTTCCTTTGCACTCAGGGTTTAAACCTTGTGCGCTTTCCTCAGCAGTAGAAGTGTAGTTTGTACTAAGTGGTCTCCTCTGTCCAGTTCTTATTGCTGTGCTCCAGAGCCTTACCATACCGCAATAGCGGCTTCTGAAGCCCAGCTAAGGATCTGAGCCAGTGGATAAGGATGTTTCCTTGAGTAGTAACAGCCTATAGATAAGACTGTAAAATTGGGGACCGGAGAGATGGCTCAGCTGTTAAGAGCACTGGCTGCTCTTCCAGAGGACCTGGGTTCAATTCTCAGCACCCACATAACAGCTCACAGCAGTGTACAATTCCAGCTACAGAGGATCCAATGCCTTCATTTTCAGGGACACACATGATATATGTGTGGCCAGCCAACCATACATAAAATAAAATAATACTTTTTTAAAAATTAAAAGAATGAAAATTACAGTAATAAAGTTACATTTTCTTCTACTTTTTGATATTTATAATTCAGACTGTCTTAATCACTGTTCTGTTGTGATGAAACACCAAGACAAAAGCAAGTTGGGAGAAAAGGGTTTATTTAGCTTATGCTTTACTATTCATCACTGAAAGAAGTCAGGACAGGAACTCAAGCAGGGCAGGATCCTGGAGGCAGGGGCCATGGAGGGGTGCTGCTTACTGGCTTGTTCCCCATGGCTTGCTCAGCCTGCTTTCTTGCAGAACCTGGGACCACCAGCCCAGAATTGGTTCCACCCACAATGGGCTGAGCCCTCCCCACCAATTACTAATTAAGAAAATGTTCCGCATGCGTGCGTGCAGCATGGGATTATGGAGGCATCTTCTCAGTTGAGTCTCCGTCCTCTCAGAGGACACTGTCTGTGTCAAGGTGACATAGAGCTGACCAGCACAGACCAGGAGTAACATTCTTTCTCATTGCTTGTTTTCTGAATTAGATATGAAATTGTCAGTAAGAGTGTCAGTCAGAAGTTTCAGTTTGACATTCTATAAATGGTATAGTATGTTCTATTTAAATGCCTTTCTTGTCTCTTGCAGTTGAAAACAACCCTCGAACAGGAAATCTTGGTGCCTTAACTAAGGTCTTCCTTTCCAGAACCAGAGAGCTCAGGCTTTCAGCAGAATGCCAGAAGTAAGCTGCTGTTTAACAGCACAGGTGCACACTTAGCACCATGATGGACTGGTAGTTTTTATTTGCTGGGGAAAGTAGGCTGTGATCTCTTGAAAATCCTTGTGAAGGAATTATACTATATCAAGAGGGAAAAAAATAAACATTTTTATTTTAGTGTCTGAAGTTGTTGGTGTGAGATTCAGGAATTTGATTTCAGCATTTTGGTTAATTATTAAAATTAGATTTTTAAGAAAAGTCTAGTAATAATGTAATTATTCTTTGAATTAGGTTTTAAAAGTTATTTAAGTTTAATTTTTGTTATAGTTAACATATAAACTAGTGGTGACATTTTCATACATAGTGTCACTTACTTGCTCATGTGTCTCCTTTGTTGTGATAGGATTGTTATAATAGGTAGTTTGCTCTTGTCATTTTTCATTATCATTGTGAACCGTAAATATTGGATCAGGGAAGTCTGATTGTTTATAACCGGGGCATCGACTTTGTTTGTTTGTACAGAATGCTATCTGAGGGGAAATACAGTAGCCACCACTGCTTTAATATAACTATAAACCTTTGAAAGATGTAGATGTTGTCTTAATATTGTTAGTAAGCTGTGCAAAAGCACTCACAAATTATGAAGTCATTGTGCACTAGAAACAGATTGACCTTGTTTCTAATTAAATACTGAGCTTTGGGTGACTCTGCTCTTTCCTTTCCAGCCACATCTTCATTTGGCAGACGCATAATGCTTTGTTTATTATTTGCTGCTTGCTGAAAGTGTTCATCTGTGAGATGTCTGAGGAGGAGCTGCAGCTTCATTTTATGTATGAAGAAAAGACTCCCGGCAGTTACAGTAAGTAATAAATAAGCTGCAGATGTTAAGATTGAAAGAAGACTTTAGGGCCAACAAGACAGCTTCATGGGTGAAGGCAGGGCCTGTTATAAGTGGTTTCTGGCCTGAACTTTCCGGTCTTGTCCTGAGGTTCTGACCCACTGACAGGCAGTCCCGCAGTCCCACAGAGACACATAGACATTTACATCAACTTTCTGCTAATTGACCTAGGCGCAGGCATATGACTTGCTAACTCCTTCATCTTAATTTAACCCATGATTCTGTTCAGCCATGCGGCTCGATACCGTTTCTCAGAGCAGCATTTCAGCTTCTTTCTCTGTGTCTGCTGCTGTCCCCTTGTCGTGTCTCTGTCACATCCCTGTGGTGTCTCTACCCTGCTTTGAGATGTTCCCAGAGTTTTCTTAGTCTGGTATTCCCACCCACACTTCCTGTATGCCTTTGGCTAGTCAGCATTTTTATTAAACCAGTAGGCGGGACAATTATTTACAATGGAACAGAATACAATCCCCCTACAACCACCTCCTGACAGTGCGAGTAAGTATTAACTCAGAAATTTCTGGGTTTCCTGTAATAACTCCTGTTTTTCTTTCTTAAAAAAGCCAACAGAAGTAGGGTCTCCCTCGTTTGATGTTTGGGTTAACTACTTTCCTGCTGTTGTAACAACACTGACGGAACAGTGGACAGAGGGTTTGTTTGCCTGGAGTCCTGGTGGGAAAGTTCTGGCCGCAGGACCTGAGGCAGCTGGTCACATTGCATCTGCAATAAGGAAGCCATAAGGTGCTCAGCTGCCTTTTACCTTTTTATTGGCTCCAGTACCTCAGCCATGGAACTGTGCCACCATCTAACAAACCTAATCTAGAGACAAGTTTGTGTGCTGGGTGATTAGTGTTAAGCATCACAAAGTCCACTCCTTTATAACTTGACAAACATATCACTTAACATTTATTATTATAATTTTAGATTTGCTTATATTATGTGTGTTTTGCTTATATTATGTGTGTTTTGCCTCTGTGAATGTACTTGGACCAAATGCCTGTGAAGGACAAAAGGCCTTGAATCCCTCGGGACTGGAGTTAGAGATGGTTGTGAGTTAGCAGGTGCATCTAGGTCTTCTGCATGGGAAACAAATGCTCTTAACCACAGGGACATCTCCGCAGCTCTTATTACTGTGTGTGTGTGGGATGTGTGGGTGTGTACATGCCAGGCCATGGCATGCAGGTGGCGATCAGAGGGCAACTTCTAGGAGTCAGTCTTTTCCTTGCCCTGTGGGATCTGGGGACCTAACTCAGGTCATTAAGTTTTTGTGGCAAGTGCCTTCATCTGTAAAGCAGTTTTACCTGCCCTCAAACAACACTTCTTTTGCCACAGACTTCCATCTCTTATCTCCACAGACTCAAAGCCATTTCATAGTGCAAAGTGCATTCAGCTCATCCTCAGAAGTTTTCATAGTCTTTAATAGTTTGAGCACTGTGTAAAAGTCCAAGTCTGTTTGAGACTCAAGGGGATTCCTTAACTGTAAGCTCCTTCTGAATCAAAGCAGGTTACTTAGTTCTTTCTGGTACTTATCAATACAGGGTAAACATTCTCATTTGATCAGTGAGGAATGGAGGCTTAGCAAGGAAAGACTGGACCGAAACCAAGCAAGGCAAACACCAACTCCTACATCTCTATGCCCAGCATCTACGCTTACGATGGAATCACCAGAGATTCTCAGGCCTCTGTCTCTGAGTGCTGAAAGAAAAGGCACTCTCTACCACACCCCGCGTAAGATCTTTTTAAAGATCGCATTTATGTATTTGTGTGTGTGCTGGGTTCTCAGGTGTGCCATGGCACACGTGTGAAGGTCAGAGAATAGTGTGCTGCCAAGTTTTCTTTCTGTACCATGTCAGTCCCGGGGACTGGTCTCAAGTCATGACGCCCATCACCAGTGCCATTTCACCAGCCTCCATAACTGAATTCTCCCCCAGCAGGTTCTTTGCCAGAATACGACTTCAATATCCTGTAGCCCATTTCCTTAAACAGTCTTTGTTCCTATCTGAAACTTCCTGAGCCTGGTCTCTGGTCTACATCTGTCTTCACAGTCCCAAAAGAATAACCCGTAACCTCTGCTCATAGTAATCAAGGGCTTTGTGAGCCCAGAGTGCCCCTCTTGAAGACCGCGTATCGCAGCATCGGCCTCACTCACCATGCCATTTCTGTTTCTTTGCATTGGTTCCTTCTCTTGTTCTTGTTACCAAATACCTGACAAAGCCGTGTAAGGAAGGAAGGGCTGTTCTGGCCAAAGTTTAAGAGTACCATCCAGTGCAGGAAGGTGATATAGAAATGATTTAAAAAGATAGGTTATTGAATCTATCTTAATCTAAAAAATGACTGTTAATCTCAAAATATTTTACATTGGTTTAGATTTTGGTTTATTGATACAAACTTAAAGAACAATTTTATTATACTCCATATTTCTACTTTTGCTTAAGATATATTTATGCAATTCCTTTAAAATTGTAATATATAATTAAGAAAAACAGTTTAATAGCCATCTATGATAATCAAACTTATAGTCCTGCTAGGTTTTTTTTAAATATACAAAGATATATATCTGTAGTGGGATTTAGAGGTTACCCAAAAAAGCACTAATGACATCAGAGAATCCGGACCCCAGTGAGGCATGGCCAAAATCATTAGAGACACAAAACCCCAAATCACCTTCCTGTTTCTTCCTGCTTTTCTCTGAGAGAAGACCAAACATCCGTCATGAAAAGTTCCAGCTCTCTAAAAATTACATTAAGATTACCTTGTATTCATGAGTACTTATATAACCCCTTAATAAATATTAATCCTTATATATGTTACAATTAAATTTTTTCAGCAATACCTGATGCCCAATACATTACTAAGTAATTACCTTTAAAATATAAACCATTCAAAACAATTACAAAATAACCTTATATTATATCTTTAACAAATTTTCCAAATAAACTTACCCAATACTCTAAAAATAATTATAAATATTTATGGTCAGTCCATTAAGACCTAACCACTGTTTTAGTTTTTACAAGACCCCACAAAAATACCATCACCCACAGGTCAACAAAAAAACTTTATAAAAAACTACATCTCCTCCTTCAATAAGTTTTGTCCTCTAAAAGTTATAATTATCATTTTAATAAAATAATTATAAGTTAAAATTAAGTTACAAATAAAACAATAAAATAAACATAAATAAATTACTATGGTCAGGAGCCACATACTTTAGTTAGATAGGTAATCTTCAAACACATTAAAGACCTACAGAATATGGCATTTAGAATATTTTAAGAACTTAGACTTTTTTGAACAGTGAGACATATCTGTTCCTGGCAGCACAAATCTACTTCAAGAGGATGATATGGCATCAGAGAAATTCCATGTAGAGTTTACTTTCTTTGCTGTGAAAATTAGCCATTGGGTAAGAAACTGTTTTTGCCTAAACTGCCTGACAGTATGCTGTACAAACTACACATGCAAGACCCATAGGAAAGTGACCTCTGAACTGTGGCAGAACGAGCCGAGACGGTCCTACAGTTTCCTGTTTCACAGAGAAAACTGCTAGATATTCTGCAGGACACAGGGAGAAGCAACTAATGAACTATGCTAGAACAGATGGAATAGTCTTTCAGATTTCCTGCTTCAAAAAAGTCTGCCAGAGATTTTAGGCCTGTAGGCTGAAGATGGATACCCCAACATTACAGGGGAACTTTGGGTGATGTTCAGGCAGACAGATGTCATTTCTGTCATTCCTAGATTTTGGAAGTTGCTTGCCCTTGCCGTTTACTTCAGTAATATTATATCTTTCTGTGGTCTTCAATGGAGTTGAAGATTATATAGTTATAAGTATAGTTTTCCTTAGTTATAATAAAAGGTAAATTAGATGTGAAACTTTGGACTCACAAGGATAAGGAAGATGATAGAATTTTTTTTTAAATTTTGCTAAATACAAATAGACTAGATATTGTAACTAATTCTTTCTTGATAGCTGTTTTATTATATGTAATTTTGCTATGTTAAAACTGAAATCTTCCTTTTTGATTAGACAGAAAATTAGGAAGTGATGTGTGGGATACCTTTCTGCATGCTGTGACTAACACTGATTAATAAAGGGACTGCTTTGGCCTATGGCAGAGTAGCTTAGAAGCAGGTGGGAAATCCAAGCATAGATAAAGGCGAAGGAGGGCAGAGTTAGAGAGAGACTTGATCCAGCCACCCAAGAAGCAAGTATAACGGAGTACAGGTAAGCCATGACAAGACAGATTAATAGAAATGTGTTGAGTTAAGGGGCAAGAGCTAGCTAGCAATAAGCCTGCGCCATAGGCCAAACAGTTCCTTTATTAACCAGTAATAGTCACAGTATACAGAAAGACATCCCTCATCAGGAAGGCATGGTGGCAGGAACATACTCATCTGGGGGCTAGTCATAAATAGTGCTGCTTGCATTTAGGGATAGATTTTCCCCTCCTCATTAGCATAGTGTCAAATCTTACAAACATGCTCATTTTTATATTTCTTATATATGTCCTGAGATATGAACAGGGTTCTTATTCAGAATTATATACTTTAGTATTTTTATGCTAATCTTTATGTTTTGATAGAGATAATATAAACTGTACTTGATAAGAAAAAGATTTCCCCTCTGCCATGGAGGCTGGATACACGGCTCAGTGGTTAAGAGTAGGTACTATTCTTGCAGAGGCATTTTTCTTTTGGAACAGAGACTAATTATTAGTTTTGAATGCTTGGCCTTATCTTGTACTTGTCCTGGGTCTTATAACTTAATCTGTTTCTCTTCACCTACGTTTTGCTTTGGGGCTTTTTACCTTTCTTTCCTTCTGTAAGCCTATCACTGCTTCTTCTGTCTGTCTGTCTGGCTGTCTGTCTGTCTGGCTGTCTGTCTGTCTGTCTGGCTGTCTGTCTGTCTGTCTGTCTGTCTGTGGCTGTCTGTCTGTCTGTCTGTCTGTCTGTCTGTCTGTCTGTCTGTCTGTCTGTC